>JAGDYQ010000222.1:1340691-1426668 GCA_021962125.1 Bulinus truncatus
CAGTGCTCGATTTACCGCCGGGGATGCCGGGGATATCCCCGGCACTGCGGACTGTCATCCCCGGCTCTGCTTTAGCTAATTTCATCCCTGCCGGGGATGACATTTATCCCCGGCTCTGCAGAAATTTTTTTTCATCCCCAGCACTGATTTTTTCTTAAGGTTAGCCTAAATTAGTGAATTGATTTTATAGTATTACTACAAATATTAGATGAAAAACACAGACAAAATCAGCTGATTTGAACTACGCAACACTATTTCTGATAAAAACTCTGGAAATAACACTCGTGCGGTTGTTTACAGATAGCACGCCGAGCAGGCTTGCAAGAAGCGAAAATTAGCTAAAATCGTTATCCTTTATTAAAAAACCCGTTTTCGCACCAATTAAGTTGCTCGTAAACAGTGTAATATAATATAAGCATAGATATCTACGGCATTAAGATAGTTCAGTGTAATCTAAAATGATTTCTCTGTTGATGTTGTTGATATTAATACGCTGACACAAGGCGTATCTAGGAATTGGTCCTCGGGAAGGCCAGTATATAGGCCAGGGAATTGTAGTGTGTGGGGGGCGCATGTAAATTTTTCCCGGCCTAATAGAACCGCGCCTGCTCTGACAGTCATTCATTGCAATTCATAATGTATCGTTTTCATTTTTAAGCCTCGGGGACTCCAATATTTTTTCAACAAGTTTACACACAAATCTGACAAAAATAGTTGATGGGCGAGGCTGCATTATTGTCGATGAACCAAGTGATGGTTACTGTTTATTTACGCCATAATTTACCCACTTCAACAATCCAGTTATGTAAATCCAATATATACATACAATGCTCGGCAGTTGCGACAAGATGCCGTGACTTTTTTTTTAGAAAACCATCCAAATTGCATTGAAGAATCGTTTCTATTTCGGGCAGATTATAAAGATTTTACAGTATATTTAGAACGCCCCAAAGATTAAATGGACAGTAAAAGAACTGCAAAGAATAAACTTCAAAGAACGAGTGCGAATAGAGAAAACATTTGTTGAAGAACTTTCTATACTTGAAAATGAGAAACTTGCACTGAAAATTGTCATCCCCGGCTCTGCAGATTTTTTTTTCATTCCCGGCACTGGTTTTTTTCTAAAATCGAGCACTGGTCTTGGGGGAGCTACCATCTCCTACCAAGCGCGTCCCCAGCTGGCGGATAGGGGAAAGACCCTTAGATATAAGGGTCAGCCGTGAATACTAAATAAGCGGTCGCGGACCAACTGGTTTGCTGTCAGGGAGGGTGAGGTGAAGTATCCCGTGGTAAGGATACATTTATAAAAAATGCCTCAAAAACCCTAAGAAATGTTAGCAAAAAGCGAACATAGAGCGCTCAAACTCTAAACCCGGTCAGATGAGGCCGTTAGCTAGGGATAGCAGACATCTAGGAGAGAAAACTCCGAAATTAAATCAACTGCTGCCTTGCAGATGGTCTTGGCTGACCAAAGGCTATGGAAGCAAATCCAGAAAAACAGCAGGCTGAAGACGGAGGCAGTAGACCTTAATGGCGCAAAACATACAGCCACGCAACCTCGACGAAATCGAGAACAAAGAAGAAGAAGAGCACTGGTTCCTAGTTTTAAAAAATTGGATTCATATTAATCATTAAAAACTGAAGGACACCTCTATATATTAAGTAATTTGAGCTCGAAGCTCCTGCTAAATTCTTATATTGTCCTTCATTTGTGGCTGGCTCAAAAAAAGAAAAAAATAAGACCAGTGAAGGGGCCTTGTAGATAGACTGATTGAAACACGCAGGACAACTACACAAGACGGGTAACTCAAAAAACAAAGAGATAATTCAGTTCACATATTTTCCCCATAAGATGTTGAAAAAAGTCAATCAAATATATCTTCTTACTTCCGGCGAAACTCCAAAAAAAATAAAAGTAGCATCGAAAACACCTGAAGATTTAGAAAAATTCAAAAGGTCTAATTAAAAAAAAGAATCACATACACACAAAGATGCACATACACACAAAGATGCAAATACACACAAAGATGCACATACACACAAATATCTGGTACACTGGTAGAAGTTGTTTTTCAAAGTAGATGCCCTAGATGGCAAATGTGTGTGTGGGGGGGGGGGGGGAGAGAAAAGGATGTGAAGGGTGTGAAAAGGGAGGGTGAGGGGGGATGTTACCGCATGAATCAATTTTGTTTTTGCAGACACATTAACCAAATGAATACCGGGGCAGACTTCCTAGTCTAATTGCTACAATGAAGCTTCCACTGGGCCAAAAATACAATAAGAACCCATTTGTTAACAGAGATGGAAACAAACCAGGATCTATGGAACCCAATGGCAAACGCTGAAAGCACGCCAAAAGCATTAGGTGAATAAAGCATTAGTCTGCTTCCCCCCCCCCCTCAAATTCCAGAGCGCGTGTGGAGGGTCTAGTTTGATTGATGCGCGCCCGTTTCTTTCTTTTTTTTTTCACACACACGCGCGCAAGAACCGGAAGTGAAAGAGCCGATTGGGATAAATAACGCTGGCACTCTGTCTGCAGCCTCGACCTACGACCGACCGGGACGAATAGGTGATTTGCATATGGCGAGGAGCAACCAAAGGTATCGAAGAACTCCCCAGGGGGGGGGGGTCAGAGGAAATAATTTGTGTCCACATGGTCGGTCATTGTCGACACCGGATCTGAAATGGACACGGGCATGAGGGAGGGGCGGGGATAGGGTAAGAAAAAGTGACCAGAAGAGAACACGGCGCTTGTTCTTGTGTCTCCCAGAAATGACATCAGCGACAATTTTTTTTTGTTCTGTACGTATTTATATCGTCTTGTTTTATTTATAGCCTAGATATTGTTGTCCATATTCTTTGGGAAAAAAAGCTGCCCTCCCTGTGGTCACTTTGAATGTAGCCCACGTACCGGTCAAGCAAGGCTCTAGCGTCTTTATGGCCGGCAGTTAACTTACGAATGGGTCATTTCTCCTTCATCCTTCCCCGGCATGGAAAAAAAAAATTGCATATAAATAAAACTGACATTGGAGAAAGTGTTGGATTGGAGAGTAAGACGAATAAAAGAGTTTTTCTTTGCATGTTGCAGAAGTTGTGTTTTTTTTTTGGGGGGGGGGGGGGGGGTAATTAATTGGGAGATAAGCTAGTAAATGAGCTGGTGTGAAGGGAGACAACCTAATTATGTTTTTTTTTTGTGCCGAAGAGGAATTTTTTTTTCTTTTAAAACGTCAATGCGTTCTGGTATATATGGGATTTCTATTTTTTACAGACGTAGTTTATATTAAATTGTTTGATTATTTTACATCTCTTTGTAGTTTTATATTTTATTGAAGCAATGATGCAGGGACAGAAACGTTCCACAATTTTTTTTTTCAACTCACGGCACACTCAAATAATTCTGAAAAACTCGGTGGCACACTTCATCAGCTCATAGTCTTTGATATAAATAAAAGGGATATGTTACTATACATGTACCGTGTTATAATGTTGAGGAGTGGGGCCGGGGGGGGTTCTTTTAAATTTATTTTAGCTTTATGAAGTGTGTGGTGGCTCCTTTATAAAATATGTGATGGCTCATTTAGCTCTTATTAAATCCTTTAGTAAGACATGTACTAGCACTGCAGCAGTTACTACTTAGTACAGCCATGGTTGTTTTTTTTTTTGCTATTTGACCAGTGAAGATCAAAAAATTAGCGTTGAACATGTTTCCCCCCCCCTTCCCCCATGTTCACCAGACATAATATGTAAACACCACAACTGCCCTGTATCATTCAACTAATTTGTAAGTCTAATTAAGTCCTCACAACCCATAATGTGTATCATCTACCATTGATGAATGCCGCAGGGAGGAGATGTTGTTGTACGCCCCTTCACTCCCTCACCTAACGCGTTAATAACCTTTAATCCCCCCTCCTTTAGATCTACGTTATTTATTTTTGTAGATATCTCGCACATCTTTGATGTCGAGAAGTTGTTATTATTATGTATGTATGTATAATTAAGAATAAATCATTAGAACTTACATATCTGCATATAAATAGAAGTTATTTATGTTAACAAAATCATTCTTATTCTTTTGACCTCGAACAAAACATTTTAAAAAAAGCTCATATAATTAGTATTCATAATAATCAAAGCATATATATATATATATATATATATATATATATATATATATATATATATATATATTTGATTCATTTTTACTGTTCACGGTTTTCCATAAAATGTGTTTAAATACAAACAAAAAAAATTACATGAAAGGTTTAATGACCGACCGTCCCAGAATGTTCTTAGTAATCGGGGGGGGGGGCCCTAGGCGGAGACAGAACTGGCTGAGAGCACTATGTCAAAGTATCAGTCAAGGCCCTCAAAACATAAAATTTAACATGAACAAATATTTAAAGTAGCCCTTTTGTCAGTGGGGACCCCGGGCGGTGGCCTAGTTAGTCTAATCATTGGGATGGCTCTGGGGCCTGGGCCATTTCAATGGGTGTATGTAGTGAACTGTGAAGTAATCTAAAGTAAGAGTAACGAGGAACGCAGAAAAAGGGGGGGGGGTGTGAAGATATACAAGTGAGGCTGTGAAATAAAATTATAGAATGGTTGTTTAACGAATCGGTTAACCTTTAGGAAGATTATTTAATTACTAATGATGATTAAAGAAAATGAATGGAATTATTATTTCACCAAAATGATGATTATTCAATTCATAGTTTTAATAAAAAAAAGGTTAATTGTATAGCGCAGTAACTGTTTACTTACCATGAAGATTGTTGTAAATCATGGAATAATGGTTTCACGTAAATGATGCCATGATAGTTTCAATGAAAGGCATATGTGTTTAGTCTAATGAATGACTATTTAGCTAATATAACGATTGTTGAATGACTATTTAGTTAATATAAAGATTGTTGAATGACTATTTAGCTAATATACCGATTGTTGAATGACTATTTAGTTATTATAACGATTGTTGAATGACTATTTAGTTAATATAACTATTGTTGAATGACTATTTAACTAATATAACGATTGTTGAATGACTATTTAGCTAATATAACGATTGTTGAATGACTATTTAGCTAATATAACGATTGTTGAATGATAATTTAGTTAATCGAAAGATTGTTTAATTATTATTTTTTTTTAAACCGATGAAGTGGTGCTTCATTAAAGCTCAGATTATTATTATTGCATCGTAAAATTTTGTAAAAAAAGCTCCTTTGAAATAAATTGAGCAAACCATTTTAATCAGGGGCTGAATTAAACAGACAGTAGGTCAACCCATTGCAGTAGGTCAACCCATTGCAGTAGGCCAACCCATTGCAGTAGGTCAACCCATTGCAGTAGGTCAACCCATTGCGCTCAATAGGGCCCAGCTCAAATAGCCACCCCCCCTCCCTGCCTACCCCCCTCCCCACTCCGCTTGCAACAATCTACTCAGAGCAGATTTGTAAATTACATCAACACATTTTTTTTTAACCAGGGCATAAACAAAAATTATTTCCCATTCCTTCCCCCCCCCCGCCCCCCTCCACATTTTTTCAAAAAGTCGACCCTGGTGTGAATCTTAAACATAAACAATTATAAAACAAACTTTTAAAACTCAACAGTAGATGTCATTAACATTGTTTTTTTTTTTTTTGAATATTTATTTAATTTCAATAATTTGATAAAAAAAATATCAAACGTACACATTCAAAAAGGTTACACTAAAGAGCAGAAGGTTATATAAATAATAATAATAAAAGATATACCACTTTTTTTAAAATAATTATTTTCTTCCTGATATTTAAAAATAAATTAAAATATGAAACCGTAGACTTCTGTACCAATTAGTGTTAAATGCCGTGAGCTATGTAGAATTTAAATTATATGTATTTATTTATATTTTTTATGTGTTTTGTTCAATTTTATCGTATTTATTGACGACATTGGTTGTAAAGTTCCCTTAGCCCAATTGGGCCATCGGGGCTGATGAATTGTGTGTGAAGTCCCTGTAATGATGAGATGAAATCTCTTATATCCTGTAAACCACTAATGGGACGGTTTTTAGAGTGCACTTCTTTCATCCCCACCATAGCCGATAGTGCAATGGCCATGGAGGCACCACAGGAGATATATCGGGAACTTGAGCCAACACCTGAAAAATTTCCTTGCTCCTCACCGGAGATCGAACCAGGTACTTTCAGGTCGACAGTCGCGCGCGTTATGGCACGACCGTCCGCTCTAAATAAATTAAAGAAAAAAAGTGTAGAATTCATCTGTTTCACTAACCTCGGCATATGAAGGGATTGTGTGGTTAGCACAACGTCCAGCCACCTTTACTTCCCCAACTTTAAGTCAGGTACCCATATAAAGCTGGGTGGACTTGTGGAATGAATTTGAAAAAATTACACCTGGAAAAATTCCCACCGAGAATCGAACCTACGACTCGCATGTCGACATTGGAGTATCTACACCACTCGGCCAGTTGAAAAAGATCTTTTTTTTTAATTGTCCGTGGATCCAATTAAAACAGATTCAAGATTGTTTTTTTGTTATTGTCTTCCGTAGTGCCTCCACAGCCAGTGCACCATTGATTATGGTGGGGATGAGAGAGGGATACTACAAAAAAAAAAAATAAAACAGTCCTAACTTGGTGTATAGGATTTAAGAGATAAACATCTGGTCATTACAGGGACTTGACATATCACTTAGACAATAAGTATTGTTTCGTTAAATTCAATATAAAATTTATCAAGATTCTATTCCGAAATTTTTTCTTATTTATTTGAAATGGTTGAGGGAAATAGAGGTAAAGAAATAAAAAGCTTGAATTGAAAAAAAAAAAAGAAAAGATTAATATTTTAAAAAATTGGGTCGTTTTTTTTTCAAGTAACAGATTTTAAGAAACTCTACATATCCATCTTTTTAACGCAGTGGCTACGGTTACGCCCGACGTAATCCGTATTTTTTTTCCGGGTTACGGCCATAGATATTGCTCTACACGCTAACCCTATCCCTAACCCTAACTCTATCCCTAACCCTATCCCTAACCCTAATCCTAACCATATTCCTAACTCTAATATCTATGGCGTAACCCGGAAAAAAATAAATACGGATTACGTCCCTATTCCTATTATTAAAAAAATGGCGTCCGACGTAACCGTAGCCACTGCGTTTTTTTTTTTAATTTCTGCAGACAACTATTGCTACGGCTTCTGTATTACATAAAAAGAACAGACAGCTAAACAAAAATAAACTAATGATCTGTTGTATACTTTTGTAGTTGTTGTTTTTAATTTTTTTTTGTCAGAAGATTCTTCCCCCCCCCCCTTACAGTAAAAAATGAGCATTCTGGAGATGTGCATTGTCATATCTTACTTTAATTGATACACAATATTTCTTACTTGCTTGATCATTATTAATACCAACAATAGACACATACATGGATAGCTACATCACTATTAATACCAACAATAGACACATACATAGATAGCTACATCATTATTAATACCAACAATAGACACATACATAGATAGCTACATCATTATTAATACCAACAATAGACACATACATAGATAGCTACATCATTATTAATACCAACAATAGACACATACATAGATAGCTACATCATTATTAATACCAACAATAGACACATACATAGATAGCTACATCATTATTTTTTTTGTTTTGTTTTACCACCAGTTTATTTCAGTCTCTTCAACGATTACAAAAAAAAAAATCATTTCGTTATGAAATGAAATGGCTGGAAGGAGGGGGGGAGTTCGCTAGGAGTCGGGAGGGGGGGTGGAGGGCAGAGCTGCTCTTAGATCTTTTGGAGTCCCTAAGTAGAGTCTTCCATAGATGGACGGTGGGGGTGTGCAAGGTTTAAGTACATGTCGAGGCCTATATGCAAAAAGAATGGGTGGTAGGGTGACGTAATCTGTGGACTTCCCTTCGCCCCCCCCCCCCAAGGATGATGGCCTAGTTTTTTAGAGATGGGGGGACCCCGTCCTTGCATGGTCAGTAGTTGTATGGTCAGTATTTGTATGGTCAGTACTTGTATGGTCATTACTTGTATGGTCAGTACTTGTATGGTCAGTACTTGCATGGTCAGTACTTGTTGTAGAGATGGGGAACACGGTACTTGCATGGTCAGTACTTGCATGGTCAGTACTTGTTGTAGAGATGGGGAACACGGTATTTGCATGGTCAGTGATTGCATGGTCAGTACTTGTATGGTCAGTACTTGTATGGTCAATACTTGTTGTAGAGATGGGGAACACGGTACTTGCATAGTCAGTACTTGCATGGTCAGTACTTGTATTGTCAGCACTTGTTGTAGAGATGGGGAACACGGTACTTGCATGGTCAGTACTTGTCTGGTCAGTACTTGTATGGTCAATACTTGCATGGTCAGTACTGGTATGGTTGGTAATTGTTGTAGAGATGGGGAACACGGTACTTACATGGTCAGTGATTGCATGGTCAGTACTTGTATGGTCAGCACTTGCATGGTCATTGCTTATTGCATCTCTACTAGTTTGCCAATCCATTAAAAATAAACATCCTAGCTCTGTCTGGGAGAATCAAAGAGAAGATTGCCAGACATAAACAAAAAAAAATCAACAGCAACACGGTTAAATAGAGTGTGTGTGTGCAAGCTATTGATTAAACAGTTTTGGCCTTAACAATGTTATAATTTCCCCAATGTTATAATTTCCCCAATGTTATAATTTCCCTAATGTTATAATTTCCCCAATGCTATTATTTCCCCCAATGTTATAATTTCCCCAATGTTATAATTTCCCCAATGTTATAATTTCCCCAATGTTATAATTTCCCCAATGTTATAATTTCCCTAATGTTAAAATTTCCACAATGCTATAATTTCCCCAACATTACAATTTCCACAATGTTATAATTTCCCCAATGTTATAATGTCCCCGTCGTCCACCATTTTTTATATTGTGAAAGATCCCAACGCCCGATGACTAGTTATAGTGTAAGACCGAGGGGTCTCAGACGTTGGTAAACATACCCTAAGGTCAAAGAATATGCAGAGGTACGCAGCGACATCTAATTTTCGTTAAAAAACAACCAATAGTTTTAAGAAGTTCAGTCTTCTGCGTGGGTCATCACCAAACCTTTTGCGCCCAATTTTTATCGCCCAAAAAAGGTAAGAACATTCCATTATGAAACATTGCCGAAACTAGGGATTTGGGAGGCCCGGGGGGAGCTTAGCCTCTATGAGGGCCCCTGCATTTCTACATTCGACACCATGGCATGAGATAATGTATTTAATATTCAATGTAAAAAAATAAATTATGGAGCCCCTCAAGCTGGGGCCCGGAGGGAACTTTCGAATTTGAACCCCCCTCCCCCCCACACCCTAGGTACGGTTCTGGTATGAAAATAAGTACGTTTATTCGTGAACGTACGAGTGAGGGTACCCGAGGACATAACTTTCAGCACCCTTTGGGGTACAGTCGTGAAAAATGTTGAGAATCTGGTTGTAAGATGTGTTGATGCACAGACACATCAATCCCCGTAACTCTTGAAAACTGCAGATAGGATTTGACCACGGTAAGAAGGAAACACGAGTAGCCTGCCCTGGTGGTGCAATTAGAAAAGGTGCTGAAACGTAATTTAATCGCATAAATAAAATAGAACCCGTTCAAATTTCCTGTCATAAGTGAACTGTTTGCACACTCCCACACATCGTCTGCGGACATGGGCGTCGTAACATTGAGAATGGGGGGGAGGGGGGTGATCAGACCGTTCACACGAAATATCGATTCCTGTTGAGAGGAAAGAAAACAATGTTTTGGCACTTTTCTCTATTAGTACTTGGGAGTTGTCTTTAAAAAGTCCTTGCTTAGTCATGCATTTATATCAATAAAATTATGTTATCAGGTCCGGTTATGTCTGTGCCTTTTTCGAGATTACGATCCGTTATTTAAACTGTTTGATCAACCCGTGCATTAAAGTTGTAAGTACATTTAATGTATATTACTTCATATAAACACGACACCATTTATCTGCTCTAGGTCCAGCGCTTCTTATCCAAATTCTGCTCATAGTTTGGACATCCAGTACAAAAAAATAAAATTCAGGACCAATGCGGCCCGCGATTCACATGGTTTGCTGATCCATGTGTTATCCCCGCTCTAAATTGCCGCCAGGAATCACGACACCACCACTGCTGTTGTTGTTTATCTGTTGAGTTTTTGTTTTGCTCTTGGGTCTGTTTATATATAAAAATATAATAATAAACCCAGCATCAGGTTACATCGAATCTAATTTCAAATTATAAATCGTTTGCTTTTATGTGTTTTTTATAGAGGCTGACATTTTGAAACAATCAAAAAGAGTCGAGAAGCAAAAAGGACAAATAATTGAAATATATTATTATTACTTCTTGCCAAAAAATGACACAATAGGTAAGCGTAGTTTGAATAGACATTAATGTACCGCTGATAGACATTTGATGAAATACAGTATATGCTCTTCTTTCCATAAAACACATTTCTTGCCAAAAAAAAATAATAAATACAGTAAATTAAATAAATAAACGCAGTACAGATTATATTTAACATCTTACACAGCTCAACAAAAAAAATTTTTTTGCAAATTGCCAAGAATGTTTGAATGAATTTATAACAATTCATGGGTGCTGATTTCAAAACTGCCACTGCTTTTGCTAAATTGGCTCTAGTTTCTGAGATATCGGACATCCTTCAAAATATGATTATACCCTTTGTGTAAAACAAATGCAATAAGTTTGGTGTCTTTTGTTTAATTTATCTATACCAAGTTATAGCTTGGTTTATTTTTCTCTCTTTTATGCTGCTTTCTAAAGACATCATGAGTTCATCACGAAGATGCTGCAAAAATAATCCGAATGTATTTTGTTACATCTGTGGAGAATACATGATTGAAAAGCAAAGAAGAAATATAACCGGCTTTGTGCAGCAGGCATATTTGGCTTATTTTGGTGTGAAGCTGGGAGACCAAGACAAGTCTTGGGCTCCCCATAAGGTCTGCAAAAACTGTGTGGAGAGCCTACGGCAGTGGACAAATGGTGAGAAGAAAAGTCTAAGTTTCGGTGTACCAATGGTATGGCGAGAGCCGAAAGACCATTTTGGTGATTGCTATTTTTGTATTGTGAATGTTAAAGGCTTCAATCGCCACAAGAAATCTAAGTGGGATTATCCTGATCTTGAATCTGCAAGGAGACCAATTCTACATAGCAGTGAAGTTCCTATACCAGTGTTTACTGGATTATTAGAGTTTTCACCATCAGACTCCGACGGGGGGCAAGATCTGGAGTTTTTGACAGGTGAAAACAGTGGAAGCGATTATGAAGGAAGTTCTTCAACACCTCAACCATTCAGCCTATAATAACTCAATGACCTAATACGAGACCGAAATCTGTCCAAGCAAGCATCTGAGCTTTAAAGCGTCCAGGCTCAATGAAAGAAATTTTCTCAAATCAGAAGATAAAATAACATTTTATCGGAAAAGAGAAGAGTTTTTCTTTCATAATTCAGCCAAGAGGAAGATCTTGTTAACTGTAATGACATTCCTGGACTTCTGCTCCAAATGGGACTACAAGCTTGAAATGTGTTCTGTTACACAATGTAACCGTTATGCATCTCTTCCGATTGCCCACTCAACAAAACTTAAAGAAGAGTATGAGAATATCAAAATACTATAGCAGAAAGTCCGTTATTATGAGCATCAGTGGTCAATTTTTGTTGATCTAAAAATGGTAAACTTCTTGCTTGGGCAGCAGTCAGGATAAACTAAATACCCATGCTGCATGTGCCTTTGGGATAGCAGGGCAAGGCAAGATCATTGGACTAGAGTGACATGGCCTGCAAGGGAAACCATGACTGTAGGTAAAGAAAATATCATAAACAAGGCACTGGTTGACAAAAATAAGATAATTCTCGGACCGCTTCATATCAAATTATGTTTAATGAAACAATTTGTTAAGGCTTTGGACAAATATGGCAATTGGTTCAAGTATATTTGGAGATCATTTCCCGGATTGAGCCTGGAGAAGCTGAAAGCTGGGATTTTTTACGGTCCTCAGATTCGGAAACTCATCAACGATCGAAATTTTACTAATTTCATGGATCACCTTGAAGCTTCTTCATGGAACAGTTTTGTTTCAGTTGTCAGGAACTTTTTAGGTAATAACAGATCAGAGAATTACGAAGAACTGGTGCAAGATATGCTCGCTAACTTCAGAAACATTGGAACAAATATGAACATCAAGGTACATTACCTGCATTGTCATTTAGACAAATTTCCAGGTAACCTTGGGGACTTCAGTGAGGAACAGTGTGAGAGGTTTCATCAGGATAAGAGGGTGATGGAGGTGAGATATCAAGGAAGATGGGACATACGTATGATGGCTGACAACTGTTGGAGCCTCCAGCGCAATTGACCCAACGACACACACAAAAGGAAGTCGAGCAAACAGCGATTTGCTAATGCATTACCATAGACAATAACATATTAATTAATTAATTAATTAGACATAATTAGTTTTTCAAATGAAAATGTTTTCCTCTATAACATATTTTTGAACAAATTTCTGCATGACCATTAACAGTTTCACTACTATTTGTTAGTATACTATTTTACTTCATGCAATTCTTGACAATTTTCAAACACGGTGCATACATTATTTCATTAATTTTAATTATCTCGAAAAATAGAGCCAATCTAGCAAAAGCACTTACATATTCTAAATCAGCATAGTTGACTTTGTATAAAATGTTTCAAATATCACTGGCAATGAATTCACTGTTTTCCAGTGTTATATGTGGTGATCTACTGCCGATAAACATTTTATAAAATACAGTATGCGTTCTTCTTTCTATAAGATGCTGGGGAAGCCACTAGGGAGCGACCGATACGCCTTTTTACCGATAGTCCGATACCGATATTTCCCCCCCCCCCCCAGCATTTTTACCGATACCGATCCGATTATCGGTCGCTCCCTAAAAACCACCGACTTCACACCAGGACCGAATTAAGGGACATGATCTATCCTGTACATTTGTTTGCGCGTCCTAACAGTAAAAACCCACGCCCCCCGCACCCCCCCCCCATGCCAAATGATAATTAATGTTTCTTTCTTTCTGTGTGTTTTAATCATAAGGGCTTTCTTACACTCATTAGCCATTGGGATACATAGTGTCTTAAGAAAAGTGTTGATACATTTCTTCGGCTTAGTAAGGATCACTGCAAGGGTGGTACAGACCGAACAATGTCAGCCCAGCCCCCCCCCCCGCCCACTCTAGCCTTAAGAGTACCCCCGTCAGGCACAAAAGTCATCTATTAAATGACATAGTACTAGATAGGACATGATGATCAAAGGCTCACCCATTTGGTGCGGGGGGGGGCGGGGGCTATGATTACCCGGATGGCAGGACGGAAATACTATTTTCAAATAGATAACAGATAATCTTTATGAGAATTACATTCAATTTTTGTTTTACACCTGTTTATCTTAACTTGAAAAAAAAAAAAAAATTAAACAGAAAATTATAAAATAAACCCAGCCCATATAGTTTCCACACTTGACATAAACCCAACTTCCTGTAATCGCCCTCAAGAGGTAGGATGTCATGTAATTCACTTTCTTTTATAGTGAAGAAATCGATTTTATTGAATGGTCGGCTGTTTCTCCATCTTACCCCCCCTCTCCCCCACTCCTCTTCCCTAATTCTTCTCACCTACCCCAGCTCCAAATAGACTTCTTCCACAAGGGATATAACCCAATTTGTTAACTTGAAACATGCTCTCCCCTTTTAAAAAGTCCAAAGAAACTGGGCTGGGCGTAACTTAGTTTGTGCTCAGACATATTTTAACAAGCAATCACAACGCTAGACTACAGCTTTTGTGTCCTATTTTCTCTCCAGTCAAATAACAGAGTGAAAGTTTGGAAACATCCAGACATTCTACTGGATAGAAAACTATGTAACCTCTAAGTCGTTGTTCCTCCCACCCCCACCCCCCGCAAACTGCCAACAGGCCCGTTTCATCTACCAATCATTATGAAATGTGAGGTTTCTGAATGGAACGTCGTCAAGGGCCCCATAATAAATCATTATATGTCTAGTACCCCCAATAATTAAATCAACTCTGTGCCTAGGCCCTCCCTCAAAATATATCTCATTCTTTTCCTAGGGCCCCCAAATATATCTCATTCTTTTCCTAGGGCCACAAATATATCTCATTCTTTTCCTAGGGCCACAAATATATCTCATTCTTTTCCTAGGGCCTCAAATATATCTCATTCTTTTCCTAGGGCCACAAATATATCTCATTCGTTTCCTAGGGCCACAAATATATCTCATTCTTTTCCTAGGGCCACAAATATATCTCATTCTTTTCCTAGGGCCACAAATATATCTCATTCTTTTCCTAGGGCCACAAATATATCTCATTCTTTTCCTAGGGCCACAAATATATCTCATTCTTTTCCTAGGGCCACAAATATATCTCCTTTTCCTAGGGCCCCAAATATATCTCATTTTTTTCCTATGGCCCCCAAATATATCTCATTCTTTTCCTAGAGCCCCAAATATATCTCATTCTTTTCCTAGAGCCTCAAATATATCTCATTCTTTTCCTAGGGCCTCAAATATATCTCATTCTTTTCCTAGAGCCTCAAATATATCTCATTCTTTTCCTAGAGCCTCAAATATATCTCATTCTTTTCCTAGAGCCTCAAATATATCTCATTCTTTCCTAGAGCCTCAAATATATCTCATTCTTTCCTAGAGCCTCAAATATATCTCATTCTTTTCCTAGAGCCTCAAATATATCTCATTCTTTTCCTAGAGCCTCAAATATATCTCATTCTTTTCCTAGAGCCTCAAATATATCTCATTCTTTTCCTAGAACCTCAAATATATCTCATTCTTTCCTAGAGCCCCAAATATATCCTTTCTTTTCTTTCTTTTTCATTCTTTTCCTAGAGCCTCAAATATATCTCATTCTTTTCCTAGAGCCTCAAATATATCTCATTCTTTTCCTAGAGCCTCAAATATATCTCATTCTTTTCCCTAGAGCCCCAAATATATCTCATTCTTTTCCTAGAACCTCAAATATATCTCATTCTTTTCCTAGAGCCCCAAATATATCCCATTCTTTTCCTAGAGCCCCAAATATATCTCATTCTTTTCCTAGAGCCTCAAATATATCTCATTCTTTTCCTAGAGCCTCAAATATATCTCATTCTTTTCCTAGAGCCCCAAATATATCTCATTCTTTTCCTAGAGCCTCAAATATATCTCATTCTTTTCCTAGAGCCTCAAATATATCTCATTCTTTTCCTAGAGCCCCAAATATATCTCATTCTTTTCCTAGAGCCTCAAATATATCTCATTCTTTTCCTAGAGCCTCAAATATATCTCATTCTTTTCCTAGAGCCTCAAATATATCTCATTCTTTTCCTAGAGCCTCAAATATATCTCATTCTTTTCCTAGAGCCTCAAATATATCTCATTCTTTTCCTAGAGCCTCAAATATATCTCATTCTTTTCCTAGAGCCTCAAATATATCTCATTCTTTTCCTAGAGCCTCAAATATATCTCAATCTTTTCCTAGAGCCTCTAAATATATCTCATTCTTTTCCTAGAGCCTCACAAATATATCTCATTCTTTTCCTAGAGCCTCAAATATATCTCATTCTTTTCCTAGAGCCTCAAATATATCTCATTCTTTTCCTAGAGCCTCAAATATATCTCATTCTTTTCCTTCTAGAGCCTCAAATATATCTCATTCTTTTCCTAGAGCCCTCAAATATATCTCATTCTTTTCCTAGAGCCTCAAATATATCTCATTCTTTTCCTAGAGCCTCACAAATATATCTCATTCTTTTCCCTAGAGCCTCACAAATATATCTCATTCTTTTCCTAGAGCCTCCCGTAAATATAACTCTCATTCTTTTTCCTAGAGCCTCTAAATATATCTCATTCTTTTCCTAGAGCCTCAAATATATCTCATTCTTTTCCTAGAGCCTCAAATATATCTCATTCTTTTCCTAGAGCCTCAAATATATCTCATTCTTTTCCTAGAGCCTCAAATATATCTCATTCTTTTCCTAGAGCCTCAAATATATCTCATTCTCTGCCTAGGGTTCCTCCCCCCCCCCCCCCAAATATATATCATTTTCTGCTTACCGCAACCAAAATATTGTGAGAGTTTATGTGTAAGAGTAGAGCATGGTATTGCTAAATAGCACAAAGTTTACATCAGCATTCAGTAAACCAATACCTGAAATGCTAAATAAGTCAAGATGAAAGTCAACCCTTAAAGTGTAAAGGACAACGAGAATGTTGATAAGTGTAGAATTTATCTGTAGTTTCTGAAGTCATGAAATATCAAAGCGATTGTGTGGCTGCCATAATTTCTCAATCACTTTTACTACCTCCACAGTTAATGTCAGGTGTCCCACTTAAACCTGGGTAGACTTGGGAGCTTCACCAAGATTTGAGAACCCCCTCGTCACTTATAGAGATTCAAACCCGGGACCAACCATTCTACACACAGCACGACAATCCCATCTCCAGTTATAATAATATTAAAGAAAAAAAAAGATTTATTCCTAAATATATGTAATTATATATAAATATATAGATAGATGGATATGTGCGTGCGCGTATGTGTGTGTGTATATTATATATATATATATACAAATTCTGTCTCTTTGGAGCTAAATTTATTTATTTACTTCAGCTCTTGTATAATTTCTTTGATTATATGTGTGAGACGTGTAAACATACATAGACTATCCCACTGAGTCATATATTTTATTTAAGTCAAACGTTCATTTTTCATTTCCTCTAATATTATTTCCCGTAATGACCAACTATAAAAGAACAAATTGAAGACCAAAATATAAAATGATTGTTTATAAGAACTATCACAAATGCCTTAGTATGCAGACTATGTTGTAAAGTGGAAATAAATGGAAATAGTAATAACCTACGTTTGATGTATGTGGACCAGCAGCATTCATTTTTAATGTAGTGCCAAGTGGAACTTTTCTTTTAAATTTCGGTTTCGTTTTTTTTTCTTCTTTAAAGTCTGATATATCTAAAACGAAGTGCTTTTAGTTGAATTGTCCCCTATGGCATGTTTATTCATAGTGTGATTTAAAAGATTACTATTTGACTTTTTGTTTTCCTAGCTGTAACATCCCTTCATCCCCCCACCCCAACCCGCACCCCAACCCCCAGCGGTGTAGCAAGGGAAAAGCTACTAGGGCGATCCTTCCGGAGTGCACCACATTGGACAAACGTTATAAAACAGTCACCACTACTTCTACCATTCTACTCAGTCACCACTTCCTTTTCTCCAGTTTTCTTTATGCTTAAAGAAATATTTGTTTTGTATCAAATAGTATTGTAAAAAATTTTTCTTCATCTGACAGTTTTTCTACCACCCTAGAGTACTCAAGATGATTTGCTTTGATTTTGAGTAACTTCCGTAGAACTCAGCTAGCATTTAGAGTGCTCTGGGCTTTAGTTCTCAAGTCAAACAAATGGCACGCCCTGCATGCAATATCTGTTTAACAAATTCTCTATGGCATCTTTTCAGCAACTCTGGTTTTTCTGTCAATTTGAAAAAACAAAGTTAACATTTGTCCGAAATGTATTTTTTTTTCTGAATTGATTTTAAAAGAAAACAGGGTTTTTTTTAACTGACATGAAATTTGTCTGAATAACTAGGATTGACAACGTGTCAAAAAGAACAAATTTAATTAACTGCATAAAGTTGGCAGATTAATTTAAGGCTTTATGCAGAGACTATGGGATTAATTGAGGACAAAAGTGCAAATGGGAATTGGTACTGGAAGAGCAGTTTTAGAAGTAAATCATAGGCCCGCCTGTATGGCTTGCTGGAGATGAATGCCCCTGAGAAATATATTATAATGGTTGATACTGACATATTGTAGTGGATGATTCTGAAAATATTGTAGTGGATGATACTGACATATTGTAGTGGTTGATACTGAAAATATTGTAGTGGATGATACTGACATATTGTAGTGGTTGATACTGAAAATATTAGTGGATGTTATTGACATATTGTAGTGGATGATACTGACATATTGTAGTGGTTGATACTGAAATATTGTAGTTGTTGATACTGACATATTGTAGTGGTTGATACTGAAAATTGTAGTGGATGATACTGACATATTGTAGTGGATGATACTGACATATTGTAGTGGATGATACTGACATATTGTAGTGGGCGATACTGACATATTGTAGTGGTTGATACTGACATATTGTAGTGGTTGATACTGACATATTGTAGTGGTTGATACTGACAGTTGTAGTGGTTGATACTGACATATTGTAGTGGTTGATACTGACATATTGTAGTGGTTGATACTGACATATTGTAGTGGTTGATACTGACATAATGTAGTGGTTGACACTGACATATTGTAGTGGATGATACTGACATATTGTAGTGGTTGATACTGTCATAATGTAGTAGTTGATACCGACATGTTGTAGTGATTGATACTATATTGATAGAATTTAGTTACATTAATCTGACAGTTTTTGTTGTTACTGACATATTAGTGAATGTAACATAGTAATTTAAAATTTAACTGTTAGTATTAATAATAAATCTTTTTATTTTATTTCATTAAGGACATCAAATAAAGATTGTGACCTCCAAACACCTTTTTATGTTAAGATATGTGTGTATTGTTTATTTAAAACATCAAACTTCAAAGTATTATTGGTAGCTGAATTATCGGTTATCAATAACACCCAATAGTTGTCATAAGCACCAATTGATTTTTTGGCGCCCTTCCATCTCAACCCACAATATTAATGGAACATAAGTTTTCATCAGGACCCACTATTTTAGCACAGCAGTATTATCAATATATGAATTGTTTTTGTTATTTTTAGAATCAGTTACGTCATTTAAACCAAATAAAAAATAATCCATGACTGAGCATTTGTAAGTCCAAATATTTTAACATAAATACAGAAAATAATGGTTTACAAGCATTTGTAAGTCCAAATATTTTAACACAAATAGAAAATAATGGTTTACAAGCATTTGTAAGTCCAAATATTATAACACAAATACAGAAAATAATGGTTTATAAGCATTTGTAAGTCCAAATATTATAACAAAAATACAAAATAATGGTAAGCATTTGAAAGTTCAAATATCATATAACACAAATACAAAAAATAATGGTCAGATTTCAATTATAAATCGGATTTGAGAAAAACTTGATGCTCTTAGTTTATTTTATCCCTGTAAGGATGAACTGTTAATCTCTTAAATCCTAAAAACCACTGTTTTTGTAATAGTGTCTTGGACATGGAGGCACCACGGGAGACATGTCGAGTTTACCGTACAACCATCGTCCCCTTTATTTCTCTTAAATTTTAACCCATATTAGCCTAATGTCAATTTTGAGTTTAGTATTTTTGACTTTGTTTCAAAAGAGACGATCCAAGGTAATAAATTCAACTGACCTAAAAACTGACCCAGAAACCGATAATATATTTTTAAGAGACTTTATCGTGGATTCATGTTGAGAATGTGTATTACAAATAATGGATGAAGATAACGAAATGTTGTAGTCTCACCCTATCAGTACATGTTATTCTTCGCTGACATTGTTGGCTTCACTGCCATCTCCTCGAGTGTCTCAGCTACGGAACTGGTGAAGATCCTGAACGAGCTGTTCGCCAGCTTCGATGTTCTAGCCAACGTAAGTTGCCATCCTCCTGTCTCAACTCGCCTCAACGGCTGTCAACACGCCTCAATGGCTGTTAATACGCTTCACGGCTGTAGCGGCTTTATTAAGGGGATCCGGGGGGGGGGGGGCTCTCTCCGCGGCTTAGAGGTGAGACCCCCGATCGTCATGATTATTTATTTTATCAAACTCTAACTAAGCTAAACGCTTGTTCCAGTTTCGCATATGAATTTAGCCCAATGTCCTCCACAAATGATACTCGTCATATGCATGGCCGGCCCTAACGAATTGTGAACCCCTATTTAACGGATGCTTGCGATGCCCCTCTGCTAATTATTTTTTTTTTATAATAACAATTATTACTATTAATATAAATGTAAATTGCGAAGGCGCGGGGCCCGATTTGGAGCAATCGGTCAAATCGGCCCAAGGCCGGCCCTGGTCACAGGGCCCTTGTGTGGGTAAGGACGCCACGGGTGGGCATTCTGCATTTAAAGTTCCTGATATTCTGCTAGCTTCCCCAGAGGGGCGAATTTAAGGACGGGCTAATTTAGGTGGCCTCGCAGAGCCCAAATGTAAACCCCTTGATATGTTTCTCTTTTTCTAAAGGGCCCGACATTTTCTTCAGCGCCCGAGGCCTCAACTGAAATAATTCCGACCCTGAGGTTTCCATTACTGTTTCGCTAATTAAAAAAAATTGATGATTGTAAAATATTTTGCAAATAATGAAAACCGATTTAAAAGTGGACTCGCTTATAAATTAGGCTTTTCAGTTTTACTTCATCATTTTTACAAACTTAAAAAAAACAACAACATTTCTCTAAAAACTTTCTTGAAAGGGGAAGGGGGGGCGTGTCTAATTATGTAGTATTAGAATTCATGGCAATAATCCAGGACACCAATCTGATAATTAAAAAAAGAAAAAAGAAGAAAAGGAAAGATGCTCCGTATATATTTAAAAGAACGTGTTCATGACACGTAGAAACAAAGCAAGCTAGGCTTTCTAAATAAGATATTTTTTGTTTGAGAGGGAGGAAATGTTTATGCAAAGCTGCAACTCGATCTGTTTTAAATATTTTTTTTATGCTTTTTATTTGTTTATTTATTTTTACTTTACAAAATGGCCAATAGGACAGTAGCTAAAGGACCACTCGCAGTGGGGTGGGGTGGGGTGGGGTAACCGCTGGCAACTTCCCACTGATGTGTTTTAAGTCCCTGTCTTAGATCCTATAAATGGGACGGTTTTCACGGTGACCTTCTTTCATTCTCATCATAGCCGATAGTGCGATTGCCATGGCGGGCATACACGGGAGACATGGCGGGGACTTAAGCCATGACCTGAAATATCCATTGGTCACTGAAGATTGAACCAGTGACCCTCAGATCGACAGTTGAGCGCTTTACCGCACGGCCATCCGTCCGACGTACTACACACTGATATCAATGTCCATATCACTGGCGAATGTTCGTGGTGGTAACCAGGAGAGATCATTATTGTGTCCCCTCTCCCCCAACAACAAATAGATACTTTCTAATGTTCCTCAAGATAATGGGCGGATTTTAAACCACTGGCGCATCGGGCACGAGGTTGGAGGATAATTTTTCACAGGCCCGCTATGCTCCGAATTTACATTTTTAATTGGAAGTGGCTACGGTTCCGCGGAACGGACACGTATTATTTTTCGGGGTCCAGCTATAGATGCGCATGCGCTGCAGACGGACTGTTTATAATGCATATTTTTTGTTTTCGGGGCTAGGGTTAGGGTTAGAAATAGGGTTAGATAAGGGGTTAGGGTTAGGGATAGGGTTAGGAGTAATATTTTATAGCCGGACCCGAAAAAAAAATATTCGGAGTCCGGCTTTCGCGCATGCGCACATCTACAGCCGTAAAAAAATAGTCCGTCTATAGAGCTAGAGCGCATGCGCATCTATAGATGGACCCCGGAAAAAAATAATGCGGAGTCCCGCTCCTTGGAACCGTAGCCACTGCGTTTTTTATTTATAACAAAACAAAGTATGTTTTTTTAAGTGTAATTTTAAATACATTAATATTATATATCTTTATTTACATTAATTTTAAATTTACGGTTTGTATTAGTCAGTTTCCGCTTACGTCCTTCTTTGTCATTTTTTAGGGCGCGATATTTTCTTCTGGCTCCCGGGGGCCCCAACCGACATTAATACGCCGCTGTATCGTTATGACCAAATTATATAAAATGGCAGCAACTCGGCAATATTGGTTTCCCCTCGGGGGAGAAACAGGCCCTGACCTTGGTAAGTTCCCTACTTGCCACCGTAAAAGACACTCGTGTGTGTGTCAGTCGATCATCCTTATCTTGGCAAATGCTACCTGGCCAGTTCATAAATGATTCAGCAGTCCTGATAATGAACTTATGTCCCGATCGCCCGTCCGGTGTCATACATACACATAAACAGCACGACGCTGAACGAAACTCGTTGAGCGCGGCATTTATTAGGCGATTAATTCTGTGTTGATTCTTGGGGCCTGTAGGGGACGGGGTGAGGAAAGCGATATCGTTTACTAGAGGAAGTGGTACGTGGGGGGGGGGGAGAGAGATTGTGGGCTCACACATGTGTATGAACAAAAAATCAATTGACTACAGAAAATTAAAAAAAAATCGAGAAATGAAAAGTTTTGTTGAACAAAACGTGCACTTCATAAAACCAAATATCAATATTTTATTATTAATTTTTTTTTTTACAATAATTATTAAGCACTGGACGGGCATGGTGAGACTTGAAGAGCATTTATAAGGGCAAGTACAGGGCGCTCACATACAGGGCGCCAACAGCATACTCACTTTTTTTTTTAAATTCATGTGTCATGGTTTGAAAATCTTGCTATTACCTGATCTGACCTTCAGTTCACCAGCACCCTTCCCACTAGCCCCTTCCCCCACCCTCCTCACATATTGGTTTTGCTTGTGCCCCCTCCCCCCTCCCAATGTTATTACGAACGATCTCCGAGTAATCGATAAACATTTTACATTTTAAGTATCGATTGAGGTAGAAATATAAATTGCTGAGTAATTAATTTTATTTCTATAACATCTATTCTATATCTGCATTCTTTGTGGATTTTTTCCCCCATTCGCAACAAATTTCCGAAATCTATTATAACTATTAATAAGACCTAAGCAAATCAAAACAACAGATTATTGTTTTCATGCATCATCATTAGTTACCATGGTTACGAATATAAATTGCCTGCTTGGACCAAAGACGAAGTAAAAACAAAGGCTTTGGTTCGTCTCTCGTCGGAGCATATTTAGAATTGATGGACTTAAAATTGTGGATCAATTTTTCAGTTTCAACGTTGGAAGAAAAGGATGATTTTCGAAAATCCCCCCCCCCAAAAACAACACCATGACAAATTTGCTGCTCAGTTACTAAGTATGGGACCCTCCTCCCTCCCCCCCCCCCCTCCGTTTTGCCACAGACACATGCTTGCTGATATCTCATGAACAGCTTGGAAATATAATCAGTTGGATTCCTACTTGTGAGTTTGTGAGTGTTTACGTAAATTTTTTTTCTCCTCACTGTAGCTCATTGTCTGGCCCATAAGTGATCTCTTGGTCTGACCCTTATGTCAATGTTAAGAACTGGTTTGTGGTCCACGGTTTTAACCGTTTTCCCACTTATATATATATATATATATATATATATATATATATATATATATATATATATATATATATATATATATAAAAGAGAAGTGCGGGCCGTACAAAAAAACAACAACAACAACTAATGAGCCGTACGCGGCCCGATGGTTACCTTAACTGGTTTTAGGCTAGGGGGCGGGAGAAGAGTAGAAAAGTCGCTACAAATCAGTCTCATCGATCATAGTTTGGATACAGAATCGAGAGGAAAACCTGATCTCAACATAAAACTGTTTCTTTCTTCTTTGCAGAAATTCCATCAAGTTCGCATCAAGATTTTGGGAGACTGCTATTACTGTGTGTGTGGTGCACTGGAGCCTCGGCCCGACCACGCCGTATTGTCTATACACATGGGCCTGAATATGGTGACTGCAATTAGGTAACATTACAGGTTGAAGCGAAATCGTCCACCATTCGTATTGTTTGTAAGGGTTTGTTTAGCTCTTCAGCCAAAACGGTAATGCGGGAGTACAAAATTGTTATAGTCAAGTGAATAGACCTTTCTCATAAAGTAGTCCCCTTACTGAATTGTTTGTTTAGAAGGGCTAGTTACACTTCCGGTACCAATTAATGTACTTGAATTTGCGAATAATAAATTTCTGTTACCTGCTATTCTTTTAATTTTAATCATGAAAATCAAATGATCAAAATTTAATATATTTTTCAGAGTGATTATTTATTATTATCTTAAAAGTTAAAACTATAACAATGTTTTTCTGATTTTTAATACTATACGATATAATTTTTATAATTAAAGACCACTGCTAACACTAGTGTATGCTCTCGACATTTTAATCTTAATATTTTAATGGGCTGTCTGTAAACAGTTAAACATGTGTTTAATGCAAACAACTTCAACTCAGTAAAAAAAAGTACAATTGTATACCAATGTATAAAGTTGACATTTTGATTATGACTCATTGTAGTCCGACTTTCTTCAACCAAAAGGCTATGTTTTTTGTTAATTTGTCATTTTTCAAACATTTGTATCTGGCTGTACAGATATAAATTCCCTTCTCGCACCAAAAAATCACCAGATATTTTCATTTTAAAAATATTAAACAAGTAACATATTTTATTATAATATCATATATTTTTCCTTTTACCTGTAATTTATGAGGTTCGTGATTTTTTTCTCTAGCTTCTATAGCATCTAGCTGATAGTTTGACTACATTTCCTAGTGTAGAGCTAAGCTAGTGTAGAGCTGTATATTGTTTATTTAAGAAAAATAACACATTGACCATCACCTCATCATAATGAGCAGTGGCGCAACCGGGGGGGGGGCCTCAAGACCAAATCATCGATACATATTTTACTATATAAAGTTACTAATAAGACTGTCAAACTGTCTTTTTTCAATATGTGAGCCCCCCCCCAGCACTTTTTGCTGGTTGCGCCACTGAATATGAGGTAGTAGTTTCAAACCTTTTACTACCGATTTTTAATTACTATCTATCGCACAATATATGCTAACCAAAAATATACTGTTTTAACAATCATGGTTAAATAATATAATTTACATGAGTGTTTGTACTAGAGTTTCGGTTAAGATAATGGTAATGTAAAATTAAGTTAATGTTGGTGTTACTGTTAATACGTGCCAAGGTTAGGAATGTGTCAAGGTAGAAAATTATGACTTGTATGATTTAAGATAGGTCTAATTCTCAACGTTTGCTGAGGACTGAGCTTTTTACCTTTTAAATTATAACAAATTAAATAAACCTAACGTTAACTCACCCTATCTATCCCTAAACAGGTAACCAGCCCCGTACCGTGAAAATTCTACAGCAGGGGCAATGGCATTTTTTAGCAGGGGGTCCAGGGTAATAGCAGGGGGGGCAAGTAATACATTTTACTAAGTGAGAGCAAATAAGCAGGGGGGGCCCGGCCCCCCTGCCCCCCCGCACGATACGGGCCTGCTGGTAACCCTAATCGTCAATTATAACAACTTTAAACAACAATTTTAGTGTAAAATGTAACTTTTCATGTCATGAACATACTTCTCAAAGAAGTATTTGTAACCCTTCGTAACTTCTCTCTCTGATATCAGGACATTTTGTGACTTTAAAAACTTGTCAACATCACAAAAATTAAATTTCGGTAATAAATTTAAAGTCATTTTATCATATATTAGACAAAAAAAGTAGGAAAAATAATCGAGCTAAGTATTAATCAAGTATGAACAAAGCGACCGGAAGCCCATTATGACCCTTTCACAAAGACAGCTGACGCGCAGGAATACAAGTGAGAAAGGGTCTATAGGGGGGGGAAAAAAGGAGGGAGGGGGTGAGGGGGGGGGGGGTAAGTATTAGCGATTAGCGCAACACAATTGAAGTTGACAGGGTGCTGGCCCTTTACTAGAGGTCAATGCCAGCTGGGTTAGTGGAGTTCGACATTGTGGCTCGAAGAGTACAGCCGCTCTGTAATATTAATAAAGAAATAGAAAGTGTGTTCTTATAAATTATAAATTATTGTTTACACAGGTGATTTAGGATATGTTGGTTTGAATTACCTGCCATTGCATTTTACAAAAAAAAAAAAAAAATGAAACAAAATACCTTGTAATGTAACCATTCATTTCTTTGACTTTTTGAATTAGGAAACTTACAAGTTTGCACTTTAATAGTTCTGTCTATAAGTAGGATAGCTTTGCCCACAGAATATAGTGGCCCCGCCTAAGTTTTTAGGGCCGGGATTGCAGTAGTGAGGATTTGGGGGAAGGGTAACATATAAATGTAAACTTTATAAATTAAGTAAGTTGTGTATAATGTAGAATCAGGATGGGTGGTGGATGGAAGATTAATTACATAATTACACAAAATATGAAAGTTTAATTCGAGCTCTGTATGTGTTGAGGGTCGCTGTCTTATACATTAGAATCTAGTTATGTGTTGTTATGATTGGGGTGTAAAATTTCGACATTTTAATGTTATATTCTATCGTATATTATTACACGTGAACGATTCCCTAGAATAAAATTACTAAGAGAAAAATAGAAGTAAAATTTTTAAAAATTGTTTAAACTCTAGTAAAACGTAGTCGAAGCCGTTCTAAAAAGTTTTTTTTTTATTTGGGGGTGGGGTGGAGGGTGGGGTAAGGAAGGGTATAGTTGGGGGGGGTCCTAAGCAAGGCTTTACTGTAAAAATACTTTCAAAGCCCCCTGGCAAGTCGGGCCCCACTGTTACCCAGCTGTCAAATTTTAAAAACCGTTTTAGGTTGTGGCAGATTTTAAGGCCTAACGGGGCCCCCTCCCTTAATAGTGGAATTGACTCAGGAAATTAATAGCAACATTGTGTCAACCATTTCCTGTGCCGAAATCAATGGTTCCACATAAAAAAAAAAAGTTTTGTTCCCCACTTCCCTTCCACTTCAGCTCAGTACGACAGACAACGGGCAAGGATGTCAACATGAGAGTCGGTGTCCACACAGGTGCCTGTCTTGGCGGTGTCCTAGGCCAACGCCAGTGGCAGTTTGACATTCTGGGTAAAGAAGTCACAATGGCCAACAAAATGGAAAGCGGTGGCCTGCCAGGGTGAGTAGTGCTTAAATGGTGAGTTTCAATTAAGACGATTAAGACATCTCTGTTCAATTTTATGGAAGGGATACTCAAGGCATATTCATTAAACTTATAAAGTTTTATCATAAAATTTGTTTTCTTTTATGTTTGAATTAGAAACTCTCATAACAACACATTTTTAAAATCATCAAAGCGTGCTCAGTCATAAGCTGAGAGAAATCTTTTTTTTTTTGGCTGCAGTGGCGGCCGCTGCGAAGAACATCTGGCCACAGTAAATATTGTTTTTGTTGATATATGACCCAAGTCCAATATGTCGATGTGCACACTATGCCTTGTAGAAACTTTGTTTAATGTTTTTATAGCTGCCTGTTTAAGAGTATTTCATGTTCACTTAGAATAATGTTTCAGTTACTTGTATTTTTATGATTTAGAGACTTTTATTTCATATTTTGTTTGTTTGCGATTAGAAATTCAGATTGGATTTGGGGCAATAAATGTGAAGTTGTTCATGCCTAGACTCTAAACAGTACTGCGGATCAGAACTCTGATTATTTAGTATCTTGCTGTCGCCTCAGTGGCTGTTTTTTAATATTATTGCTTTTATATTTAAAACATATAGTTCTATATTTTCAGAGTGGAAATAGCCTTGATAATTTTAAAACACAAAATATTATGAACTCTGTTACTGTCTCATTTCAATCCCTCTAACACAGGCTCAGACATAGTTACTGTTTGCCCATTTTTTTTTTATTTTTTAGACTTTTAAAGTATCAATTTATCAATAGTCTTTGTTATGTCAAATACTTAGTGCTGCAACAGGCTTGAAAAGGTTTCATTTTTTAGCAAACATTTAAAATTTAATTAATTAATAATTGTTTAGTTATTGTAATGAGTAGCACAATTCAGTATGCTTAGGATTATAACATTTAATCTAGTTATCCAAGATAATTTTCATACAAAGCTTATTCAATTGTCCGAGATCAAAGGTCAGTTATCTATTTTCATTGGCTGTCATCAGTTTGGCAGCAACTGACTATCCAATGAAGTTTTAGTAATGATGAAACCCTGCCACTAACCATTAATTGGAGAGGTTTTTTAAGTCCCCTGTATGCATTCTCACAATGACTATGGCTGCAATGGTCTCTAAAAGCACCACTCCTAGTCCGCAGGTAACTTGTGTCACTAGATTTGAACACTGGCACATCATTCAAACTTTTAACCTTACCAGTATAGAGTCAGTGCTGCTCACTATACTAGGAAATTAATTGCTAGATGAGAAATAGTGTAAAATTATTTCCATGAAAACTTTTCTTACAAATCTTCTTTTAATATAAATGTTAAAAATGTTTTAAAACAATAACCATTATCCAATACAACTCAGAAAAAGCCCATTCTGCTTTTTTTTTAATTTTGAAAAATAAAGGTAGATTTCAAAGTGTCGATAGACTGTTTATTTGTTATTCAATTGCTATTTTCAAATTGTAATTTTACCGTCTTTCATATTTCAGCCGTGTTCACATCTCAGAGGCTACAAAACAATGTCTGAATGGAGAATTCGAACTAGAGGATGGCCACGGAGGAGAAAGAGAGGAGGAGTTAAAACTTAAAAACATTACAACTTACCTGGTGAAGTCAGTGATTAAACCTGTAAGAAGATCTGTTTACAAGCACCGCCTATAAAGGCATTTAAATTTCAAAACCAATTATGTGTCACGCAATCTATTATTTTGGCTGACAGGAATGCATATGTTTTTTCCTTCAGTGTTACACCGCAGAGCATTATTGATTAGAATTAGTCAGCTGATTCAGGATGCCTGATGCTGCTGTGTATTATTTTTGGTAGTAGGATTGAGATTATATGCTAAGTGCAGGTTACACTGCACTTAAATTCTAATGGCATCGGTAATCTCTGTTGCCAATCAATTCCTCTTGAGAATCAAAAGTAATGAGAGGGTTTTAGAAGGAATTGTTCCCTTTTAATTATTATAGGTTCAGTACAAGATTGTAAGATATTATCTCATCTACTGTAGGCATCCATAAGTAACCACCATTCATTAACTTATTGTTAAATTTGAATGAGCTCATTGAAATGTTTTAGCCTTTTGAGAACGTAAAAACTTTTATTTTAAATTTTTTTTCTCCATTTTGTCAAAGCTTTTTCTTAGGATGGTTAAAAGAAAAAAAAAATATTTTCTATCCTTCACCCTCAAAACTACTAATTTAGGCTTCACTTCTACTCACATCCAAAATGATAATGCCAGGAACTACAACTTTTATTTTGCAGGGTTGTAAAAAGAAATATAAATTTCCTGATATGAAATAGCTTTGGATGCAGTAAGTAACATGATTGTATAACTAACAGCCATAATAACTGTCAACTTATTATTATTTTCATGCAATTCAGTATCCAGAAGGAACGTTAGATCAACCGGCACAACTATCCCCAACCAAAACCATGAGCAACTGCTTCAAAAAAAGTCAAGATAATGATAAAGATGAAATAACTGATGAGGAGAAGGAGGACCAGACAGATGGACACCACAGGCTTAGTCAAGAGGATGAATACAGAAAACAATTGAGCCACCGTCTACAGCGTGAACTGTTAGCCAAAGAAAAAGACAGGTATTTTAAATATATATAACCCACAGCTCTTGAAGCTTTGCCCAATAGACACACAAACAAAATTGGATTATCAAAGCAAGACAAATCCACTTTTGTACTTTTAGAAAATGTTTTTTCCTTACTGTAATTGTAATAAACTTTTGATAAACTTTCTACTTTGTTGTAATTTATATATTTAATGTTCACCTACAGTACATGTATATAGACCAAGATATGCTACTTGACTTTCATCCATTTAGTATTAATTACTGAAATAATCTATCTTTTTTCTTGAACAGTCTGATTTCTAAAAGAAAAACGAGCACAATTGACTAATGAGAAATAAATGCTGTTGTACATTGATATTAATGCTAGTGTTTAAAGGAAAAAAAAAAGTTATTCTTGCTTTTTTAAAACGTTAAATTAGAAATCACTTAGCATGGTAAACAGTTTAAAATTATTGAAATTTTACTATTTTAAAAAAGACTTAATTTAAAAGAAATGATCTAATTATTACATAGAAACACTGAGTAAATTTCTTTGTACAGCCTAATTAAGATGGAAGTTTTCTTTTTTTTTAACAATTGACAAAATTTTTTTTTTGTTCATTCTTATGGTCATTATCTACTTGTAGCTAATAAAAATGTTACTCTATGGTTTCTTCTTTACTTTTGTCCAGGGCTTTATCTGGTACACTTAACCCATTGACCCTGACTTTCAAAGACAAGTCCTTGGAAAGCAGGTACCATCAAAGTTCTGACAGCTACAGTGGTCTGCCTATGGTGGCACTCTCTGTGGCCTTAATATTTGTTTTCGCTGCTAAGCTGTGTGTCCTTTCCAGGTAAAACTTACAAGATTTATTCTGTTAACCCCTTTTTGTTGAAACTTTTTAGTAAGATTGAAAATGTGTTGTAATATTTTATGCCAAAATAAAAAAAAAGTTTTATATACATACCAAAATATTTTGTTCTGTAAAGCAAAGAAAGCCAGATAATTATTTCATGAAACATTTGACACTTTTATGTACTGAATTAGAAATATTTACTTTTCTAACAGGTCTGGACTTATTATTGCTATCTATGTGTCAGGGGAGATCATCTTACTTATCATGTCTGCTGTTTCTTTAGCCCTGACATTTAAAAATGTGAGTATGTTGTTGAACTGCTGATATATGCTTAATAAGGGATGAGAATTATGTTCTTTGGTTGTGTCTGATTAAAACAAGGAGTCAATCCATGAAGATTAGTGATTGTTTCATTCAGGGTTGGTGTATTTGTCCTAATACATGTACATGAATTTAAAATTTTTCTAATTTAAATTTAGCCTTGTTTTTGGATGAATGTAAATAAATTGGTTCACATTTTCTCTGTTTAACTGTGATGGAACTTCTTAAGAGCTTAAAGTGATTTAAATAAAAATGTATAACATTCATTAGGTCTAGATTCATCTATGGCGGTCAACCATGGCAACAAAAAAAAAAAAAGATATGCTGTAACAAAAATATGTATGTTTGTTGAGCCTTGATAGGGCAGCGTTTAGCTCTTAAAGTTTGAAATCATTCATCATTATTATGAAACGTGCGAAATAAACGATTACAAATGATGACATCATCGCAGCGCATAAGGATGCAATTATTTTTTTTTCCCCCCTATAGCATTTTCATCTCAGCATCATCCAGTTTGCATCATCCATTGAAAGACGTGGATCACTGAAAATGTTGTGGGGCATAAGTGCATGTGTGATCTTCTTTATTTGTGACACTTTGCCTTGTGTAAGTATCAGCAGTATCCAGAATATCTGTGGTAGATTATCCTCAGCTAGCAGTCAATCATCCCATTTTAAGTGTTCTTTCTATCTTTTTTTTCAAATGATTGCTTTTTTTTTTTTGTCTCCTCCCATTTATTACCTCCCCCTGTTTTATTCTTTTTTTTTCTCTCTTTATTTGTTTTTTTTCGTCCTTATCCTTTCTTTCATGTGTTCATTGCCTTTATTATAATTTTATTATTTTGATGTTTATTGTCCTATGTTTTTTTTTTTTTTTTTTTGCGTTGATCTTAGCTTTCATTTTCTCCAGGTATAAAGCTCCCCCCTTGTTTATTATTTCGTCCACATCTGTGTTGATTTCTCGCTGCTGTTAATAGTTTTTTATCTGCTTATTGTTTAAATGATGGATATTTTCGTCTGCTTATTGTTTAAATGATGGATATTTTCATCTGTTATCACCGGTTTTTTTATCTTTTTTTCCTTCCTTAGATTGATTGCCACCAAGGGGCTATAAATAGCACAGTCGGCGTCCAGTGTGTTTCTGATGAGCAGCCTTGTCAATATGTTGTGTACTTCACCCATGCTGCCAGTCTCATTCTCATTGCAATCTCATCAATGGTTAATTTAGGTCATGTGACCAAAGGTTTGCTGATATACATAGCAACGGGGATCCACTGTGTATTAGTTTTGCTATACATTGATGTCTCATACGACCTGTATAATATGGAAATTTATCAGTCGTAAGTATTTTAACATTTTAAATTCCTGATTTTTATTTTCTGATATTTTTTCTGCATAATTTCATTAAAACAAATATATTGAAATTTTCCAAACTGACATTTTGGATTAATTAAGGAATAAAATGAAAAGCAACATCCAAAGCCAAATTTTTAAGATAAAACTGTTACTTAAACTTGTATGTTCTTTCGGCAGTAAAAAAATTCTGTGTCATAAAATATGTTATTTTTATTTCCAATCAGCTGTTCTCAGAGTATACTGGTATACCCTCACATAAAATATCGACTACTGGGACAGATGATTGCTGCTGCTGTAGATCTGAATTTCTTCAATTTCCAGGTTTCTGTTGTTTTTTTTTTTCACTGAGTCCAACTCTTATTGCCAAATCACAGTTCCTTAAGATGTTTCCATTCCCCTATGGTCTCTTTCTTCCTTCTAAACTGTCATGGTTTATTTAGTGTATCTTCAAACCACACTCCCATTCTAATCTAATGTGTTGATGTTACTAATTCACTGCAATTCATAGAGTTAAAAAATTTACTAGTAGGAAAATATATGATCTCATTTTGCACAATTTTAATTGTCTATCATAAAGATTCTGGCTAATGTCCTCATACAAGCTGTTTTAGTTTTTTCTTCTTTCATGCTTTGAAATTCATTTATCATTTATTAAAGTACATTTTCATCTAGAGTGGCCCACTATTGCATGATTTGATTTCCACAGATGGAATTTACTGCCAGAAAGCTGTTCTTATGGAAAGAGGAATCCAAAAGGGAAAAAGAAAAGGCAGCTGACTTACAACATAAAAATGAGGCCCTTGTTTATAATTTACTACCAGCTCACGTGGCCAAAGATTTTTTGGGGAAAAAGAAGAAAGACCTGGTAGGAATGAACATATCTTTGTATTTTTTTAAAAAAAGATGGTAATTGATAAATTGTATCTTAATAAAAAATTACCTTATTGATTATATGTCAAAAACATATAGTTTGATCTGTTAACTGTACTAATTAATCAATATTGTTATAGAATAATTTTTAATAGCTGGTTGTAAACCAGGAGTCAATCCTTACAGATGATCTGATTGTCACATTTAAAATTTCAGTTTTAAAACTGTTTTGCTAAATTCTGACACATTCTATGAGACCATAAATCACATTAACTATATTTGTTGTTACAGATAGGTCTTAAATTTAAATATTTGCAACACAAGATTATTTATATTATTAGTTTCATAAAATATGAGGTGGGTGTGGGTAACTCAATGATCTTTTACTCCCATGCACTGCAGCTAGATGCATTTTTTTTTGTAGATATCTTTTCTGCACACTTTAATGGCATTATTTTTATGTTGAGCAGGCCATCTCTATTTCATTAATATCCTTGAAATGGCTCAGATGAAAGATACACATTTAAAGTGTTTTTTTTTTAATCAATTTTCTCTCTTTTAAAGAATCTCCATTTAAAGAAAATATTGTAAACTGTAGCACAATTAAAGTTCAAATATTCTATAATTGCAATCCCCAGTATTCTAATGATGTCAGGCAGTTTATTGTGTTTACAAACACTTTTATATTTAAAAAAATAAAATTATTAAGTCTTTTTTTAATGTTCAGTAAAGTTTTGATGATTTATCAAAACAAATTCTTAACATGTTACATACATTTACACCAGTTTCACAATGTTTTTTTATTCATTGCAGGAACTATACAGTTTTTCTTATGATGAAGTAGGTGTTATATTTGCAGCCTGTCCAAACTTTCATTCATTTTACAATGAAAGCTCTATCAACAATAATGGCCTCGAATGTCTTAGGTGACTAGGAAAAAGAGAATAAATAAGCCAGAATTTTCTTGTTTAAAAATAATTTACAATTGGAATAATTTTAAACGCTTGTAATAAAATGTCATTTTAAAAAAAAATTCTTTAAACTTAAAACATTCATTTTAATAATCATTTGTTTATATAATTTACAGGTTCTTAAATGAAATCATTTCGGACTACGATGAGTTGCTTAATTTAGCGAGGTTTTCTTCTATTGTGAAAATAAAAACTGTTGGGCCAACTTACATGGCAGCAAGTGGCATGGTAACCAAGGATAGTCAAAAAGTAAGATTAAAATTAAACTGGAACAATTTTCTTGCATGAATGTATTTTTTTTTAAATCTTGGATTATGAAGTTGGATAAAAATGCTACACTTTAATTAGAAAAATTATATTTGTTAGTTAAATTCGTTAAATTAAGCATAAATGAAATTTTTTCAGCTGAAATATATTATTAATGCTTGTTAAATCAGGCTGGATCAAACTGCCAATTACTGAAATAAAAAAAATTTGTCACGAAGTTTAGTTTAAAAAAAGTATCAAACTTTATAAAACATTTATATGAAAATCTCGAATCATGATTAACATTCTTCCATGTGATTTTGAACCTTGTTTGCATACAGAACAATGTTCGCAAAAGTACATGTTCTTTTTTTTTTTGTTTTCAAAGCAAGTGAGGAATATAAAAGAAAGATGGTATCACCTCCATAATTTGGTTCAGTTCGCTCATGCCTTGCAGGATGTTTTGAGAAAAATAAACGAACAGTCTTTTAACAACTTCATTTTGAGAATAGGTAAGCAATGTTATGATAAGTAAAAATCCTTAGGCACATAGCAGGCCATTGGAGCAGATAAGTGTGTGTGTGAGGTCCCTGTAAGGATGAGATTGAAATCTTAGATCCTATTAACTACTAATGGAACACGGCTTTTATGGTGCCCTTTTTTGTCCCCACCATAGCCTACAGTGCAACGGCCATGGGAGATTTAGTGGGGGACTTTCACCATGACCTGAAATATCTACTATTCCTCACTGTGGAGATCGAACCAGGGACTCTCGGATTGACAGTCGAGTGCTTTACCGCATGACCATCCATCCCCCACGAGCAGATGAACAGTAGAATTTATCTTTTTCTGTAACCTCAGCAAATAAAGGGTTGGCATAATACTCAGCCACCTTTACTTCCCTAAAGTTAAGTACCCATTTTCCCTTGTTTTAATTAATTTATCGACTGGAAATCTATCAGTCGCTGTAAAGCGCTCAACTGTTGACCGGAGTACCAATGGATACTTCAGCCCATTGTTAAAGTCCCTGCTATATCTCCCGTGGTGCCTCCACGGCCATTGCACTATCAGCTATGCTGGGGGATGAAAGAAAGGCACTGCGAAAATTGTCCCATTAGTGGTTTATAGGATCAAAGAGATCTCATCCTTACAGGAACTTCACACATGGAACTACTCTGGAATTAACGATGTAACACACACACAGGTCTCTTATAAAAAAATGCAATTAATGTTATAACGAGAGAATTTTACAAAAAATTGCCTATTGTTCCTGCAGGCATCAATCATGGACCTGTCATAGCTGGTGTCATTGGGGCGAGAAAACCCCATTATGACATCTGGGGCAACACTGTGAATGTGGCCAGCAGGATGGAGTCTACTGGACAGCCAGGAAAGATACAGGTGAGGGACTCATCATTGATGTCACTGATGTGTTACTTATTGAAATTTTTTTTTTTTTTACTTTTTAATATTAGGGGCATCAAACAGTTGTGTACAAAGTAAACATATTTTTCAAAAAGAAAATGAAAACTTTAAAAAAAATTTTAACAAATATATTTATACCCATTAACTTTTGTATCTCTTTCAATTATCGTACATTTTTTTTTTATTCTAAAGGGGGGGGGAGGGTTTTTTTTTAAAAGTAAAAAATTCGCTTAAAAGGAAAAAAAGGAATCCTAAAAATAATAAAAAAATTTCTACAGGTTGTGGAAGAAACTAAAACTATTCTTGAGGCTTTCGGCTACAAGTTTGAGAAGCGTGGCCTCATAAAAGTAAAAGGAAAGGGAGAGCTCATGACTTACTTCCTGGAGCAGTCAGATGAAACTAAAGAGTTTGACGTCACTCTGCCCAACAGCATTGCAGACGATTAAGAGATTGATCAACACTTTATTTTTTATGCCCATCATGGTCAGTGCCACTCTGCCCAGGTGATAGTTCCTTGACTTATCTTTTTATATTGAACATTTGTTGGCTGAATTACAGAAATATTGGTGCTATGAACATCCATTTATTTTATATTCAGTTGTTTTTTTTTAATGCAATCACCAAAGACCCAAAAAAAACCCAGGGAGGTGCTGGCCACGGATGATGCACTGAGCATTCATTATGGGACCCTTTCAAGGTTGTAAAAAAATAATATGAATTGAAGATAAGTTACATTAAGAAATAAAGTTTAACCGATAAATAAGTTCAATAACTCCAATTACGCATGTATATGTGAAAGATATAAAATATTCAACTCACTTATATTATGTTTACCCTTTAACTCAACTAATTACAAAAAAAAGTCTTATGGAAATTGCCCCAAACTAGATGAAAAACAATTAGGCTACAATTAGGAAAAACCACCAGTTGGCTACAATTTGGGAAAACCACCAGTCGGCTACAATTTGGGAAAACCACCAGTCGGCTACAATTTAGGAAAACCACCAGTCGGCTACAATTTGGGAAAACCACCAGTCGGCTACAATTTGGAAAAACCACCAGTTGACTACAATTTGGGATCTTCCTTACCAATGTTTGCCATGGGCCTTTAGTAGCCAGCATACCCAGACTTCCCCTCCTCCCCCACCTACCTTTTCTTTCTTCTGAAGTATGACATTTCCTTTTCAAGTGAACATGCAGTGTTCACTGATAGACCTGCAATTTTTGTACTAATAGACACTGATCCTATCTAGTCAAAAATATATCAACTGACTACATGTATTGATTAATTGAATTTTTTTAGCACATTTTTGTGTTTACTTTGAGTGAAATTCGAATAGCTCAACTATTAATAGCAATCATAAGTAAATACAGTAGATTCTTGTCTTCTCTTAACCACTGATCAATACAAATATTTCAAAATAAATTTCAATTTTTTGTTTAAAAATAAAAAAAAAGGTTAATGTATAAATGGGGCCAGAGATTATTGTTTATAGTGTTCTGGCCTACCCATGTTTGATAGTGACTGTCATGTCCATCTTCCACAGTGTTGAGTGGACTTTTTAAGTAGACTGTCTCTTGCATATTCATCAGCAGGACGTGTTTCTTATTTTTACAAGAAATATGAAATCAAGTCATTAAAATAGGTTAAATTCCTTATTAGTACTTCAGCCCTGCTGAATTTATTTTGTGGCGCGCAGTTACTTCATCTTTAGTACGATTCAAAATTAAATGCCGTTGTTTTTTTGTTACCATAATTAATCTGTTTAGTCTTCGTTGGCCAACTTGAAGTCAATGATAGTTGCACATTTTTTTTTTAACGTATTAAAAGATAATTCAAAAAGCATCTATTCTGTTAAATAGTATATTGAATAAAATTTAGTGAATAAAAGTAATGAAGTGATAGGAAAAAGAACTGATTTAATGTGAGCTGCACTAAACTAAATGAAGAAACTCATTTGACAACCCCTGTCTTGGATAATATGTATTGGAAAAAAAAAAACTTTGGGAGAGCAATTTTGTTTCTTCTCCATTAGTGCCTCAGGATTTCCTGTTTAACAAGCGCAGGTGTGCAAAACTGTTCCAGTTATTTAGCATAACCTTTTTGTGTAAGTTGTATATATTACATTTAAAATATTGATTATTAATGTTTGCATTAAAAATTTTTATGAAGTTTTCATGCTATGACTTATTTTTTCCATTGCATGTATGTTAATATATTTTTTGAACTGAATCTACAGTGTAGATCCACATATTTTTAAATTTGTTGATATTTCGAGTTATGCATTTCTGATAGTATTATCAGATCTGACATTTTCCTTATTTTCAGTATATTTTTTTTTTGCATTAAATGATTATTATGTAAAGGAATTTATATTTATACACTTTAAAATGTATTTATTATTATTCCGATTCTAAAATAAAATTGTTTTTTTTTAAAAGTTTTATACCGCTAATACTTACAGATCTTTGAAAATATTGCCATACCCAGTTTGTACATTTTTTTTTAATGTTAGGGTGACACTTTAGGCTCTTGATTTACAAAATGTAGGCATTGTTTATACATGTACCCTGTTTTGTTAGCAATGTGCTGTAGTGAAAATAAAATGCTTTTTCATTTATTTTGAATTGAAAATTCTGTGGTTTTTGTTTGTTTTTAATATCTATAGAGTGTAGATGAAAAGAAAATATTTACATTTAACAAACTAATAAAAATATCAATGATAGGGTTGAGAACCTGTAGCATGTTCATATTGTAAGTTGACAACTACATGTATATACCAAAAAAATATCATTGTAACATTAAAGAAAACAATTTTAACAATGCCATATATTGTGTACAAAATAAATTATAGCCTGCAGTCTGACATTAGAACTCCTTCAATATAGATCTTATGACATTGAACAAGTCATGATAAACATTTTTAAAAGATATATTTTTTTTTAATTTCTTGCAATAAATTCCAATTTTATCATTTTAAAATAGCAGACGTTATGGGGGAAATGAAATTTGTCCTGATGTCATATCAACTTTTAAATAGCAGAAGTTATGGGGTAATGAAATTCGTCCTGATGTCAGATCAACCCACACCTTTCCATTTCCAGTAATGGATGTGATAATATCTCGGCTGGAAATGCATATTTGTAGTATTATCAATGTAAGGGAAGTAACCCATTTATTAGTGTCGTTTGTCATACTCAGCAAGGTTGTATCCCTTGATTAGTATTATGAGAATTTTTTTCAACCCACATTTGTCAAAAATAAACATATACATGTAATTAATTAATTGCAAAATTAATTATAAAATCATGCATTGTCATGGAGCAGGAACATGAATGCACAATTTCAAGAAAATCTACCACTAAAAATGCCTAAAAATTTTTTTCCCATTTAACATTTAAATGCATAAAAAATATAATGGAAGCTTCGAGTATAGAAAACGGTTAGAATAAATACCCAAGTTATAAAAATCTTGCTGTTATGTTGACGTATGTTTAATTTTACAAATTACTTTTACGGCAAAGAAAGATTTTGCTATAAATTTTTTTTAATCTAAAAGCAATATAATACCATCTACTTCAAGTTGAGCACATTTTTATTTCTGGTCACAAAGGGTTCCTACATTTGATAGGTAGTCTTGACCAAAAGCAGATATTAGGATGAAGGGCTGATTAGAGCTAATGGATTTTTTTATTAACGACCATAAATTTAATGTAGTTAAAATTGAAGATGGTAACAACACTGACCTGCCAAATAAAACAGTTAAAGAATACTATAAAAATGTTTTGCAAGGTAAAACTGGTATAAAATAATAATGAATTTTTAAATACAAGTTGCTGTTTTTTAATTAGTTTATAATAAGTAATATTTATTAGTAAATAATATAAAATAATAGCTTTGGCATTTATCAGTTGAAGACAAACGCATGAAGAGATAAAAAACACAATCAACTTATGAAATATTTATTCTGATTAACATATCTAAGCTAAAAAAAATAAAAAGGTTATTCTTCAAAATATTTTTTGATAATCTCTTTACTGTTTCAAAGTTCATCCAAATAATTAATTCTCAATATAAATTCTCAAGCCAAGCAAATTTATTTATGTTTGTAATTATTTTATTTTCTGCATATAAAATACATTTTTTGTACAAGGTAGATGTGATGTCTAAATTTTATTTTTTTAACTGTCATTTGTGTATTACGAAAAACAAGGTTAAAAAAAATTACAAATTTCACTGATACGTGTAAGACAACTTTTACAGATAAGAATGGCTTAAAAACTAAACAAAAAAAAAAACATGCCCCGAAGCAATATATATATATATTTTAAACAAATATAAATTGTTACAAATACCTAAGCCATTAAAAAAAAGAGTTAAAATAATAATGGAAGAAAATCAGCCACAAATATCAGAAAACAACATAGATCACAAACAGATGACTTTAATTGATTTGTCCTGAATAGAACTCAAGGTTAAAAATGCTGTGGTAATCAGCTCACAAAAAAGAAAAGTTTGATTTCGATAAATATTCTTTTTTGCTTAAAAATTTTGCTTTTGAGTAAATGTATGCATCAAAATGTTATCACGTAATATTATTAAAGGCATATATTGAACATTTTGTGTACAAAAATACAACAAGCAACTGTCTGATGTAACAAATAAAGTCAATGATTTTAAAAATTTCATGTAAAAAGTCTTTCTATATCAGAAGCTTCCAAGAATTCTGCCTGAAGGATTAATCAACTGACTGTTGTCTTTATTCTAATTGAATGTTTTTCTTTTGTTCTATCTTTCAATGGAATGTTTATTTGATGTCATTAGTTTCTTCTTCAAAAAATATATTCTGCACAACAACAGATTAACAAAAAAATATCAGTAAATCCCTAAAAAAAAGTTAGCCGATTCTGGAAAAAAAAATAAATTAATATACATTAAATATGTTTCTTTTTTAAACTGGCTAAAGTATCAATAAGTGGACAGATGGCTGAGTGGTGTAGATACTTGACTGTCAACCTGAGAGTCCTGGGTTCGAACCTCGGTGGGAACCATGGGAATTCTTCCAGGTGAAATTTGTTTCAAAGTCGTCCCACAAGTCCACCCAGCTTTAAATGGGTACCTGACTTAAGTTGGGTAAGTATAGGTGGCTGTGCATTGTGGCAAGAGGTTATAGAAACAGATGAATTCTGCTCTTAATCTGCCTGATGGCCCATTTGGGCTAAGAGAACTTTACTTTGCTTTTTTAAATATTTTACTACCTATGAATTATTGTTAAGAATTATTATGATGTAGATCAATACAAATATACAAGTATTATCATAATAAAGCAATTATATCACAGGATTGTTCAGCAATATGTTTCATAGAGTGAGTATTCTAAAAAAAACAATCTGAACCACCAAAGTATCTGCTTTTTCGCTATTTATTTAACAAATTATTACTATTGGATCTAATATAGCTTTGAATGACACATAAATTATGGCAGTTTGATAAGCTTCAGACCATAAATTAATTACAATCAAAGGTATTTATCAATGGACTGTCACAAACAGACTTTCTTCAGATATCTGGCACCAGACGATGTCACCCGTCTTTAAATTCTTTTACTGGCCTCAATCCAAAAATGCTGCCTCTGAGACATTTTTAATTTGTACTAATTTGGTGACTATGACAGGCCCTGTTAAGTTATGCACAGTGCAGATTTCTCCTTTTTCTCAATACTGGCACAACACTACCGAGAAACATGACCATCATTATTTGAAGAATATGTAGATCAGTGCATAGCAGTTTTCAATTTTACTTCATGAGTACAAAATTCCTTCCATGCTTATACAAATATTATATAGCATACATTACTGGGATATATATATTTTTTTTTATTGTATATAACATATCACGGCTTTTCAAAATAAAGTTTACTAAGTTTTCTACATTATCGGATGCAGTGCATATTGGTAAATGTCTAGCTTACAGATGATTGGCCACCCAGTTAACAATTTTATTTTACAGAACAACAAGCCTTGTTTGCGCGCTGGAATCTGGATTTGTCCTCACTTCCCCCACCCACCGGCAGCCGGTGCCTGGTTTTGATAGGGTATGAAATACTTCAATGTGTTGACAAAGTCAGGAGGTCGATAATAAAATTTGGGACCATGAAATTTATTTGCAGTCCTCTATGTGTCATTAAGAAATTAAAATAACTGCCACATATAAATCCGGACAATGTTCCCAATTTAAAACAAAAATTTTTTTTCTTGGCACAAATGGTTGGTAAGGACATCCCAAATTTATTTTTCTTATACAAGTTAGAATTACAAAAAGTATACTCAATCTAAAAACAGGATGCTAAAAAAAACTTATTAAAAAAAATAACCTAATCAATTGGGTTTAGAAAGGTCAATAAATATAACTATCACAGTCCTGACCAATTTCTAGCAGAACATGACTTTTTGTTACACAATCATTCTTATGACAATAATGGTACAATAAAAACATTCAGTTCAGACCGGTAAACAATGAATAAAAACAGTCTGCCATAAAAAATAAATGGTTTTTAAAAATAGATTTCAAATTTACAAAAAAAAAAAAAAAAACTCTTTCTATTTAATACCCTGTTTTGTTTGGCAGTTTGGGGAAAATTTTTTGTTTCTGCAATAAGATATTACAATCTAATGATGAAAATAGAATACACCAAAACTGTCCCTGTTCATTTTATACTTGAAATGTTGAATCACAAAAGCTGTAAAAAAAAATACTGGCAGTCCATTTCAAAATGAAAATCGGTTTCCAAAAAGCTGCTCAGCTCACAGTGTCAAGGTATGCATTGCACATGAAATATCATTAATGAATGAATATGGATGTGTTGGCTCTTAAATCAACTTTGTCTAGATTGATGCTCCATTCATGGCTATCAAAATAGAACTGATACAACATATCTGGGACATGTTTCTTGACATTTAATTGATGCATTATCTGTAGAGGAAAAATAAGATACAGATAGATGATTTTTTTTTTTTAAAGTACCAGCTTAATAATAAAAAAAAAAGAAATTAAACTAAAATGGAGCTGTGAAGTTTCTAAAGCTTTCGACTCAGAATTTATGGTCTTGGTGCAAGTTTAACGGACATGAATTATTTTCTTTTTATGGTCAATTGTCACAATGTAATCTGTAATGTGATGTGTGCGGGCTACATTGCCCAAGATGTATTCATTTTTGCTAATATTGTACAGAGCCCCCTGCAGCTACTGTCATAATAAACAAAATACAAATGAGCGCAGCAGGCTGGCCTTCTAGAGTGGTGTATAATTTTACTTAAAATCATGACATCAAACAAAGAAGCAAAATAAAATTTTTTACAAGTATCAATACATAATTTAAGCCAAAGATCTGTGGCTGTAATTTTCAGGAGCTAAATAAAATTGATAATTTTACATAAGACAAAATTAAAAAAAACAAAAAAACATTCATAATTAAGTTTCCGAATTACGAAAAATCTCATAAGAGCATTACTATGATAAACAGTTGAAGTAGAAAGATAAAAAGGCAGGTTAAGTATAAGTAAAAATGGACAAGAATTTGGAATAAATGACTGATGGAAAATTGTGTAATGTCCCAACATGCCAAATACATTGTTATTCCATAACAAAGAGAAAGAATAGTTACTATAAGGACTTCTTTTAGACTGAACAAATTTTCTTTCAGTAATATTATTTGCTGCTAACCTTACCTGATAAGATCTGAATGCTAGGTAAGCTTGCAAGGTGAAAAGAATGGCACAGATAAGTAAACTCAGCAATCCCAGAAGATGAAACAACCGCTCTCTCCCCCAAGCCAGTCTGCAAAAGAAAACAAACTGAAGTGTTATTTGATAAAAAAAATTCTGATAAATTATTCTGTTTACTTTTAGCTTAAAATGAGAAGTAGCATCTGGTAAAATAATTTGATTCACGATTTTCTGAATTAAAAGTAACACAACAAATACTTTTTTTACCAAGCAGACCACAATTGCATTTTTACAATTTCTGTTTAAGGAAGACAAAATTTACCAATGACATTATGGCTTTTTAGACGTAAATGTGAATAATGTGATACAAGAAAATTTCATAAAAGAAACAAAAAATAATAAAATAATTTCATTACAATCACAAAGCAATCGGGTATGTATTCTATCTATATTTTAGTAAGTAATTATGTGTCAAATTTTTTCTATATGCCAATGGTTTTAAGATATATGCTTTTAAATAGTTAAATAATAAATACTTAAAGTTACTAAATACAAATGTTTAAATAAATGTGATGACTAAAAAAATGGTACAAATGGTGATTTCAGAGATATTGATTATTAATTTAGTTTCTTCATATTGAAATTAGTCAAGTAGTGTAAAAACATATAACTTCCAGTATACTTTGTTTAATTTAACAATGAATAGAATGATATTAACTAGTCCAGAATATTTAGCTTTAAATTTAAATGGGATGGTCTTGAGTCAGACTTAATTTTGTATGCAGTGTATGATCTATTGAGCTCTTTATTTCAAATGATATGACAATTATCTATTACACAGCGGCCAGCACCCTGTCACTCAGACTCAATCATCTGAATGAACAGATAAGGTCATATGATTGTATGGAAAAACAACATTCAGGCTGTAAGCCCACTAAAAGATAATCTAATAAAAAAAAAACAGAGATAAACTCAATAAAACACTTTAAAAGAAAGAACGAGATAAACCCAATACATACATTAAAGAGCTAAATTTCCACTCATCATCAGCAAAACAACTTGTAGTGTCTCTAGACACTCTAGTGTTTTGGTTGAATGAAAAAAGTAACTTCCACTTAGATCCGGCACCATTAGCGATGGGTCTCACCTCTGGCAAAGGTACTCTTTTAGACTTCTTATTTTTAGTTTTTGAAGCACATCTAGATTTGTGTAGTTTATACTTCTCGGATTTTTTACAATGATGATCAGCAGTATGATTGGAAGAAACGGATTCCATGACTGAATTTTCAGGTACCATTGTTTTAGTGTCGATACGAAAGATGTTCACAAATTATGCATTTATATAAGTTTAAGCTCATCGATATTATAACTTGGTAAAATCACATTTAAAACAGTCTTTCACATTGACATGCGGGGTAATTTAAATATAATTATAATAACAAATAGGAAAAATATTGCAGTAAGTGACAATGTAAGAGGGGTTTAGTAATTCCGGAAGTCAAATATACACATTTAATAATAAAATTAAAGATGAACCAGAGTGACCTTTCTTTCCGTCAGAGCTCTCTTAGGAATGAAAGTGTTAAAATAATATTATTTACAAATGGCGGCTGCCAATTCTATTGTTCAGTATGTGGTTGTTAGAGGAGATCTTATATCAGTGCTAAAATGGCCTGTCGGTGCGGTTATTGCTCAAGCCTGTCATGCATGTACAGCAGTCATTCATTTGAATTACAAGGACGATATAACGCAAGAGTATTTAAGTGACCTGGATCGCATGCATAAAATCATATTAGAGGTAGGCTTTCTAGAGTTAAAATGATCTGAAAGTAATAAAACTGATCAAAATACCATTTTACTTAATATACTTTATTAATATTGTTTTTACTTGGAAATAATATAAGACTTTGTTATGTTTTTGTGTGCTTTCTATACTGTGCGTCATTGTTGCATTATACTTTGGTATCATTTTTAACACTAGAAATGTGGATTGCATTTAAAAAAAAATAATTTAAATGCTATCAGTATCATTAACTTTTTTCCCTACGCTACCCCATGTCATGCTACCTTCACTTTTGGACTGCTAACCCCATTTTGTAACATTCATTATTTTTCAAGTGAATTTTTGGTTTTAATATATGTGTCAATGTTTCTAGTATTAAAGAATAAAATTATAATAAAATTTTACAATGTTTTTTTTTTAAATATTTTTTTTGTGCTATTTAAAAATGCTATTGAATTAGTGCGCGACCATATTTTCAAGTTTTTCTATATCTGATTATTAAAGAAACAAATTTTAATCAAGTGTTCAAAATAAAATTCAGCATTCTATTGTTACCATATTTTTAGGTTTCTACTATCTGTTTTACAAATGTTTACACTCAAACGTTCCATACCTTACATCTTGACTTCAAATGCATGGATTACTATTTAAAATAAGATAATTTTGTTGTAGTACATTCTATTTTCAATATTAAAAACACTATTGTAATTATAATCTCTTTCTGTTTAATAGATGTCATACAAATTAAACACAAAGTTATAGATATGGTCTTAAATGGTGTGGGGTGCATTGGGAAAGATGAGCTAAGAACTTTTGGTTCCAGTGAGGAAAATGGTGAGGTAGAGAAAGAGTTAATGTACTGAAGAAAATAAATAGGATTCATGTATATTGAAGAGACACCATTATAAGTGTACATTTTCTGAAATTTCTGTGGACAAGGAATGAATGATTAGTTGAAATGTAAAAATGAGGGGTTTGTGCATGATGTAAGGAGGCTATGACCATGATCTTTTGGTTGTCAGTACAATCAATAACTTTTTTTTTTATAGCTTTTACTACTCACCAAACTTACAGTATTGTTCTAATCATTTAAGTTTATATAATTGAGAAAGTTGCAGATGAAGAATTTGATTAGTTATATTAGCATTGAATATTTTTTTTTATTTCACCACTCAACAACACATTTTACATGCATACAGAATAAAAAAAAAGATTGTAAAAGCTAATTTGTTTTAAGTCAAATTTTTATTAAAGCAAATAAGGGGTTGTCAATTTTAGGAGCACCTTTCCCTAATTACATATCAGAGAACAAAACTACCCCCCAATGATGAAAGTTTTTGAAGAATATGTAGTATTCATCTCTACAATCATATAGAATGTGTAATATGATCAATGCAAAATAGAAACTTATGAAACATTACAAATAGTAATTAAGCTTAAATTAAATGCAATAGTGTCATCATGTGGGGTCGGGCAGTATGATAGGCTCTAGATAAAGGTAATTATGCCACCTCCTCATATATAACCATATATTATGGCTCTTTAAGTATTTATACTCATGTTATAAAATATGCAAATTTTATACAGCTAGCTTTAAGGTAAAAAAAAAAGAAAACAGAATAATGTACTTATACTTGAGTAAAATAGATTATTTGAGGATACGAGTATACATAAAATAAAGTATTTGAAGATGCTAGCATACAGAGGCCCAGTCCCTTAGGAACTCTCTTTCGGCAATCCTGATATTAATTTAAACATCAATCTTCTTACTGTTGTCCCAATACCATTGCTTTGAATATTCTTAGAATATTACAGTTTCAGATGGGTATTGGCAATTAGCACATGGTTGTTTTACAGCCCTTCTCTGTGTTGATCCTATTAGTATTATGACAAAAAACAAATTACTCACCCATCAATAATAAAAAAGAATGTTTTGCATAAAAAAGATACATGTATTGTAATGGCTGTTAATCAGGGGAGCTAAAATATTAAAAAATAATAGAATACATATTACTTACGTCATATTAATATTTTGAACACCTTAGGCTGTTTTGATACCAGTATTATTGTTACGGGTTTATTTCAAAATAGAATTCACCATCAAATTAGACATTCTCTAAAAAGATGGTATTTTTGTTGCCCCCACATCAACAACTACCAAACTCTCCCCCTTCTCCCCCAAATTTGTGAGGCAATAAAACTCCCAAGATGTTTAAGTTGTGAGAGCGTTAACGGATCATTTACTGCATTAACATAGTTTTACAACAACGGTAAATTTATTTTAAGTTAAAATGGACTTGCAATTATCACTGCAACATTTAATTTGTGTTTTTTTTTTATGTGTACCAATAGAAAATAATGTATGTCATCAAAAACTTCTGTATTCAAATAAAAAAGCTGCTACCAAAAAAACTTGAAAAGATATAAACTAATTCTGCTTACTTGCAAAATATCCAAAAACAGGAAAGAATCCTTTTATTAGTAGCCTCCCTTCCTAATATGTTAGTAAAATGATTTGGATTTTTAGGGGTGAATTTAATTAGCCCTTCACTTTTTATCATTTATAATGAAGATCCAGTAGATGGTTCTAGAAGTCTAAGGACTAGAATACTTTATCATGTCATCGTTTCTAGATGTCTAATGACTAGAATATTTTATCAAGTCATTGTTTCGGAGTAGAGAAAATCAATTGAAATAAATTAACCCATGTAACACAATCAGTTCTCAACGTTTCATGAGATTTAATATACTTGTATCCAGTTTTTTTTTGTGCTGTTACAAAAATTCATCCTTATTTCTTATTTTACTTTTATTCTTTACAGGCTAAAGATGCTGACAGCTTGAAATTACTGGCAGAAAATTTGACCAGCAATAATATCAGTCACAAAGTTTGGATAGAACAGCCTGAAAATTTTCCAACTTGTATTGCTGTCAAACCATATAGAAAAAATGATGTCTCCTCATATTTCAAGGGACTTAAATTACTAAAATAGTTGCATCTAATAACTATGTTTATTTTGAAGATTTTTTTAGTCTAATTTCAAACAATAAAATGTACAATTGAATTACTTGATGAAATTCTATTTAAGATAGATAAGAGTAGAATTAAAATCATAAAATACAATCATTAAGAAGAGCGGTTTGTCTTTAGACAATTCTAGATATAGATACAAGTGTATTTGTTAACTAATGTCAGATGTTCCAAGTTAAAAATTCAATGCAATTTTTGTATTTCATTTTATTATATTGACTTTGCATTTATGAAACCTATGTAAAAAAAATTGTTGTTAAGTGTTATGAACCTATTAATGGAACCATTGTGTGTTCAAAAAATAAATGACATGCATATTTATTCATTAAAAAAATTGTTGTCATCGTCTGTAATTTTTTTCGCTGCATTTTCTTTTAGCGCTTTGGGCAGTCTTCCTGCGATTATAGTTGTTTTTTTTGAAACCAACATTTCTCCACTTCTACCCCAGTTTACTGACTCTATAAATACTTCTTTTTTTCACGATGGTCTTGTATTATAGTTTTTTTTTTTTCGATGTGCATGATCTATCCAGAATAATAGATTGCATCAACTTTTCTGCAGAACAGAATGGTTTAGCTAATTAAGCTTATATGCATCTATAAAAAGTGTTGTGGCATGGGGTGGATACTTGTGGGTCATTGTACACAGTTGGCATCTCTACTCATCATATGAGCACACCTAGAAATAAAAGATTAATGGGCTTTTTTTTAAATTTTAGTGACAAATATTTGACTTTATATTTTTAGTATCGGTTTACTTTTAGTCGTCCATTAAACTTTCTAATATCCCACCAGCAAAGCCACCAGGATATCTTGGGCCCCCTGAGAAATTCTGAGAACCAGGGTCTTGTCATGTCCCCAAAAAAAAATATATATTATAATACATTTTAAAAGTTATAGATTACTCAAGACAATTGTGAGGGTTGAACCCTACACCCCTCACCCCCCGATCCAACACATTTTGTAAAGAAATCAAGGGAACCAAATATATAAGATATGTTAGTAAAAAAAGTAAAGTTCCCTTCTTGACCCTAATGGGCCTTCGGGGCAGATGAAGTGTAGAATTCATCTGTTTCTATAACCTCGGCATTTGAAGGGATTGTGTGGTTAGCACAACGCCCAGCCGCCTTTACTTCCCCAACTTAAGTCAGGTACCCATTTAAAGCTGGGTGGACTTGTGGGACGACCTTGCACCTAATTTCACCTGGACAAATTCCCATGGTTCTCACCGAGGATCGAACCCAGGACTCTCAGGTCGACAGTCGAATATCTACACCACTCGGCCATCCGTCCCACAAGATATGTTAGAGAAACACGTAATTGTGTGGTATTCAATTGAGGATTTTTTAGAGAAGGGGTTGCTAGATAAGTAAGAGCTAAACCCCAAGAAAAATTAGAAAAAGTAAGACACCCGTGCTCTAAATTAATGTTGAATGAGTTATATCTTCTACAAGTTCCTAAAAAATGTGGTAAACATAACAGCTATTGCAGATTTTAGATTAATATTATTATTTATTGACTTTTTTTTTATATAAAACATTGACTTAACGTTTTCAATTTTCACATTATTTTTTGTTAAAGGGAGCCTATCCTGTTTACCAGAAATTATTTAATGATTCTTTCCCTTTTACTGCTTTTCCCGAGGACATAAGCTATTTTTAGTCAACTGTTGAGCTGAGAAACATCAAACAATTTATCTATTAATATAACTTTCACATCTATCAAACATATTTACCAACTTCCCATTTTCATTTTTTTTCTTCTTACAGTTAGCCACGACCTTCAAATTATACTGACACGTCTGTTGCTGTCGTGCAATTAATTATAAGGAATCCTTTTATATTTAAACTTTAAGTTTATATTAAACAATTAGGCCTATACAGTGCCGTGGTGAACTTAACTCGCGTCCGGGGCATAATACCTTTTCAGCGCCCGCTCCCCCCCCATTCAAAAACCATATAATATTTCATGTAAAATGTACCATTTGGCGCCCCTTTGTGAGTAGCGCCCGGGGCATAATGACCCACCTTGCCCCCCCCCCTTACGCCAATGGGTCTATATGCCCGTTCACATAAAATATTGCGCTAAAATGAACAAATCTTACCCCCCCCCAGTCCATTTGCCAAAATCATACCATTCTTAAAATTATTATTCTTTAACGAAATTCCGAACCATTACCTCTCATCTTATTTTATAACAATTTACCCCCCCCCCCCCTCTTTTAATGAATATAAATATTTCCCTGAATGTTAATAGTTTAATTTCTTTTTTTAAAGTAATATCATCACCTACCTATACAAAACAAATTCGAACAATAACCCCCCCCCCTTCCCCGCACCATCAAGTGTTATCTAAACGTGAATGCTGTCAAAACGAGCAGAATAAGGTTATGTGGCTTTCATCAAAAGTTTTCCTAAAGCTAAATCATCACGTTTTAAATCATTCAGCTAAACGCCTGTAAGTAAGTAAGTAAGTAAGTCCGAAGTCTAAAAAAAAATAATCGATTATCTTTCAAAGATGCATGAGTGGACAACCGTCTCAATGACGTCATTATATTAATTATTCCTTCGTGCACGATAACCTAAATCTGGCGTCACCATGGCTACCGACGTTATTTACTTCAATACACATATATTTATATGTCTTTCAAAAAACTTAAAAAAAAAAAAAAACAATATATATATATATATACACACGAGAGACGCTTGAAAAAAATAATAATTAAATGACTTTATTGTGACCTAAATACCGAACTCTCAAATAATCTCTTACAAGTAGCATTCGTAGTTTTCAAAACAGTAATTAAAGACCTATCAGTACAATGGCTGCCAGTACCAGAGAATTTCATGAATACAGAAACCAATTTGTTGGCTCAGCTGCGCTTGGCTGATTTCTTCTTTCCGCCAAACCTCCAGGGTAAGTCAAATGCATGAAAAATACATACGGCCATAAAAATGAGTAAATATTATTATTATTATTTTTAACCGTACTTTGTATTCTTTGTAGTAGAAAATATTTATTTTCTAAAATATACGTAAAAATGTTGGCTATGCTAAATTACATTCCCCCTCGCTGAAATAGTTTATTGTGCGACCAACTGAATCCACCATAAGAGGGGTTATTTTTGTAAGTTTTCTTTTTTAATCAGTTTAGTTTCCATGGAGACACATAGATTTAAAAAATAAACAATGTTTTAAAAAAGTGTGCGTCAGAAGAATAGGTAGAGTACTTCCGGGTTGTGTGGCAAAGCACAGGAGGCGGCGAAAGAACGCTGGTAAATGTTTTTTGCACTTTTCAGAGCGCCACAATAGCTAACTGCGTCTCTGGTGTGGGCGGGGAGCTCTTCTCTCAAAATGTTTAAGGGAGTTGGGGAAAGGTGGAGGGGGGGGGGCTCCTAAATCAATAGTTCCACTTACTGTGTAACTCTAGTAGTCACGGGATGCCCTCCCCCTCCCCGCCACCTCCCTCCCAGTAAAGATGCCCTGTAGGTTTGTGTATCTCAAGACACTCTTATTATTTTTTACTAGCTGTACCCTGCAAAACCTTTACATAGAGTTATATCCCCTTATGCTTGATCGGTAGGCTAGGTTAATTTTTTTTACGTTTGTCCAATGTGGTGCACTCAGGAAGGATATCCCATTGTAGCCTTTTCCCTGGCTACACCGCTGACTTCCTGGGGTGCGGGTTGGGGTGGGGGGATGAAGGGATGTTACAGCTAGGAAAACAAAAAGTCAAATAGTAATCTTTTAAATCACACTATGAATAAACATGCCATAGGGGACAATTCAACTAAAAGCACTTCGTTTTAGATATATCAGACTTTAAAAAAAAAAAAACGAAACCGAAAATTTAAAAAAAAAAAAAAAGTGCCACTCGGCACTACATTAAAAATGAATGCTGCTGGTCCACCATACATCAAACGTAGGTTAATACCATTTCATTTTATTTCCACTTTACAACATAGTCTGCATACTAAGGCATTTGTGATAGTTCTTATAAACAATCATTTTATATTTTGGTCTTCAATTTGTTCTTTTATAGTTGGTCATTACGGGAAATAATACTAGAGGGAATGAAAAATGAACGTTTGACTTAAATAAAATATATGATTCAGTGGGATAGTCTATGTATGTTTACACGTCTCACACATATCATCAAAGAAATTATACAAGAGCTGAAGTAAATAGATAAATTTAGCTCCAAAGAGACAGAATTTGTATATCTATCTATCTATATATATCTGTATATATATATATATATATATATATATATATATATACACACATACGCGCACACACATATATATCTATCTATATATTTATATATAATTACATGCATTTAGAAATAAATCTTTTTTTTTCTTTAATATTATTATAACTGGAGACGGGATTGTCGTGCTGTGTGTAGAATGGTTGGTCCCGGGTTTGAATCTCTATAAGTGACGAGGAGGTTCTCAAATCTTGGTGACTTTTACCTTGGCTTATTTAGCATTTCAGGTATTGGTTTACTGAATGCTGATGTAAAGTTTGTGCTATTTAGCAATACTATGCTCTGCTCTTACACATAAACTCTCACAATATTTTGAAGTTTATGATTTGACAGAAAATGAAAGATATTTGGGGGGTTGGAAGACCTAGGCAGAGGCGAGACCCAAAAGGCTCTAGGAAAAGAATGAGATATATTTTGAGGGAGGGCCTGATTCTATTATTGGGGGTACTAGTAAAGTTCCTTTAGCCCTAACAGGCCATCGGGGCAGATGAAGTGTAGAATTCATCTGTTTCTATAACCTCGGCATATAAAGAGATTGTGAGGTTAGCACAACGCCCAGCCGCCTTTGCCTTCCCCAACTTAAGTCAGGTACCCATTTAAAGCTGGGTGGACTTAATGGGATGACTTTGAAACACAATTCACCTGGAAATTCCCATGGTTTCTCACCGAGGATCGAACCCAGGACTCAGGTCGACAGTCGAGAACATCTGCACCACTCGGCCATTTTTGATAAAACAGAGGTACTAGACATAGAATGATTTTTTTTTTTGGGATAACTTGGCGACATTCCATGTCAGAAACCTCACATTTCATAATGATTGGTAGAGGGGAAACGGGCCTGTTGGCAGTTTGCAGGGGGAGTGGGGTGGGAGGAACAACAGACTTAGAGGTTACATAGTTTTCTATCCAGTAGAATGTCTGGATGTTTCCAAGCTTTCTAACTCTGTTATTTGACTGGAGAGAAAATAGGACACAAAAGCTATTAGTCTAGCGTTGTGATTGCCTGTTAAAATATGTCTGAGCACAAACTAAGTTACGCCCAGCCCAGTTTCTTTGGACTTTTAAAAGGGGAGAGCATGTTTCAAGTTAACAAATTGGGTTATATCCCTTGTGGAAAGAAGTCTATTGGAGCTGGGGTAGGTGAGAAGAATTTGGGAAGAGGAGTGGGGGAGGGGGGGGGTAAGATGGAGAAACAGCAAATCATTCAATAAAATCGATTTCTTCACTATAAAAGAAAGTGCATTACATGACATCCTACCTCTTTAGGGCGATTACAGGAAGTTGGGTTTATGTCAAGTGTGGATACTATATGGGCTGGGTTTATTTTATAATTTTCTGTTAATTTTTTTTTTTTAAGTTAAATTAAGATAAACAGGTGTAAAACAAAAATTGAATGTGATTCTCATAGAGATTATCTGTTATCTTTTTGAAAGAGTATTTCCGTCCTGCCATCCGGGTAATCGCTGGCCCTCGCCCCCTTTCCCATTGAGGGGGGGTGCGTGAAGTTTTTACTGTTAGGACGCAGCGACAAATAATACAGGTTAAATCATTAATCATAATTCGGTCTAATTGTGAAGTCGGTGGTTTCTAGGGAGCGACCGATAGTCGGATCGGTATCGGTATCGGTAAAAATGCTGGGGGGAAATATCGGTATCGGACTATCGGTAAAAAGGCATATCGGTCGCTCCCTAGTGGTTTCCCCAGCATTTTATAGAAAGAAGAACGCATACTGTATTTTATAAAATGTTTATCAAACATAAGATATTAAATATAATCTGTACTGCGTTTATTTATTTAATTTACTGTATTTATTAATTTTTTTTGGCAAGAAATGTATTTTATGGAAAGAAGAGCATATACTGTATTTCATCAAATGTCTATCAGCGGTATATTAATGTCTATTCGCACTACGTTTGTTTATTGTGCCATTTTTGGCAAGAAATGTGTTTTATGGAAAGAAGAGCATACACTGTATTTCATCAAATGTCTATCAGCGGTACATGAATGTCTATTCAAACTACGCTTACCTATTGTGTCATTTTTTGGCAAGAAATAATAATAATTTATTTCAATTATTTGTCCTTTTTGCTTCTCGACGCTTTTTGATTGTTTCAAAATGTCAGCCTCTATAAAAAAAAAACATAAAAGCAAACGATTTATAATTTGAAATTAGATTCGATGTAAACTGATGCTGGGTTTATTATTATACATTTGTATATATAAACAGACCCAAGAGCAAAACAAAAACTCAACAGATAAACAACAACAGTGGTGGTGTCGTGATTCCTTGGCGGCAACTTAGAGCGGGGATAACACAGGGGTCGGCAAACTTTATGAATCGCGGGCCGCAATGGGTCCTGATTTTTTTTTTTTGTACTGGATGTCCAAACTATGATCAGAATTTTGATAATAAGCGCTTTGACCTGGAGCAGATAAATGGTGTCGTGTTTATATGAAGTAATATACATTAAATGTACTTACACATTTAATGCACGGGTTGATCAAACAGTTTAAATAACGGATCGTAATCCCGAAAAAGGCACAGGCATAACCGGAACTGATAACATAATTTTATTTATATAAATGCATGACTAAGCAAGGACTTTTAAAAGACAACTCCCAAGTACTAATAGAGAAAAGTGCCAAAACATTGTTTTCTTTTCTCTTAACAGGAAATCGATATTTCCCTTGTATAGGACGGTCTGATCACCCCCCCCCATTCTCAATGTTACGACGCCCATGTCTGCAGACGATGATGTGGGAGTGTGCAAACAGTTCACTTATGACAGGAAATTTGAACGGGTTCTATTTTATTGATGCGATTAAATTACGTTTCAGCACCTTTTCTAATTGCACCACCAGGGCAGGCTACTCGTGTTTCCTTCTTACCGTAGACAAATCCTATCTGCAGTTACAAGAGTTACAGGGATTGATGTGTCTGTGCATCAACACATCTTACAATCAGATTCTCAACATTTTTCACGACTGTACCCCAAAGGGTGCTGAAAGTTATGTCCTCGGGTCCCCTCACTCGCAAGTTCGCGAATAAACGTACTTATTTTCATACCAGACGCGTACCTAGGGTGTGGGGAGGGGGGTTCAAATTCAAATGTCCCCCCGGGCCCCAGCTTGAGGGGGCCCCAAATTATTTTTTACATTGAATATTAAATACATTATCTCATGCCATGGTGTCGAATGTCGAGATGCAGGGGCCCTCAAAGAGGCTAAGCTTCCCCCCCGGGCTCCCCAAATCCCTAGTTTCGGCAATGTTTCATAATGGAATGTTCTTACCTTTCTTGGGCGATAAAGCTTGGGCGCAAAAGGTTTGGTGATGACCCACGCAGAAGACTGAACTTCTTAAAACTAATGGTTGTTTTTTAACGAAAATTAGATGTCGCTGCGTACCTCTGCGAATTCTTTGACCTTAGGGTATGTGTACCAACGGCTGAGACCCCTCGGTCTTACACTATAACTAGTCATCGGGCGTTGGGATCTTTCACAATATAAAAAATGGTGGACGATGGGGACATTATAACATTGGGTAAATTATAACATTGGGGAAATTATAACATTGTGGTAATTGTATCATTGGGGAGATTATAACATTGGGGAAATTATAGCATTGTGGAAATTTTAACATTGGGGAAATTATAACATTGGGGAAATTATAGCATTGGAGAAATTATAGCATTGGGGAAATTATAACATTGGGGAAATTATAACATTGGGGAAATTATAGCATTGGAGAAATTATAGCGTTGGGGAAATTATAGCATTAGAGAAATTATAGCATTGGGGAAATTATAACATTGGGAAAATTATAACATTGGGGAAATTATAACATTGGGGAAATTATAACATTGTTAAGGTCAAAACTGTTTAATCAATAGCTTGCACACACACTATTTAACCGTGTTGCCGTTGGTTTTATTTGGAAATTATAACATTGGGAAAATTATAACATTGGGGAGATTATAACATTGGGGAAATTATAGCATTGGAGAAATTATAGCATTGGGGAAATTATAACATTGGGAAAATTATAACATTGGGGAAATTATAACATTGGGGAAATTATAACATTGGGGAAATTATAACATTGTTAAGGCCAAAACTGTTTAATCAATCGCTTGCACACACACTATTTAACCGTGTTGCCGTTGGTTTTATTTGGAAATTATAACATTGGGTAAATTATAACATTGGGGAAATTATAACATTGGGGAAATTATAGCATTGGAGAAATTATAGCATTGGGGAAATTATAACATTGGGGAAATTATAACATTGTTAAGGCCAAAATTGTTTAATCAATAGCTTGCACACACACTATTTAACCGTGTTGCCGTTGGTTTTATTTGGAAATTATAACATTGGGTAAATTATAACATTGGGTAAATTATAACATTGGGGAAATTATAACATTGGGGAAATTATAACATTGGGGAAATTATAACATTGTTAAGGCCAAAATTGTTTAATCAATAGCTTGCACACACACTATTTAACCTTGTTGCCGTTGGTTTTATTTTTTTTTTATGTCTGGCAATCTTCTCTTTGATTCTCCCAGACAGAGCTAGGATGTTTATTTTTAATGGATTGGCAAACTAGTAGAGATGCAATAAGCAATGACCATGCAATCACTGACCATGCAAGTACCGTGTTCCCCATCTCTACAACATATACTGACCATGCAAGGACGGGGTCCCCCATCTATAAAAAAAACTAGGCCACAGCTTACGTCACCCTACCACCCATTATTTTTGCATGTAGTCCTCGACATGTACGTAAACCTTGCACACCCGCACCTTCCATCTATGGAAGACTCTACTTAGGGACTCCAAAAGATCTAAGAGCAGCTCTGCCTCCCCCCCCCCGACTCCTAGCGAACTCCCCCCCACCCCCCTCCAGCCATTTCATTTCATAACGAAATGATTTATTTTTTTTTGTAATCGCTGAAGAGACTGAAATAAAGTGGTGGTAAAATAAAAACAAAAAAATAATGATGTAGCTATGTATGTATAGGTCTATTGTTGGTATTAATAATGATCAAGCAAGTAAGAAATATTGTGTATCAAGCAAATTAAGATCTGACAATGCACTTCTCCAGAATGCTCGTTTTACTGTAAAGGGGGGAAAAAGAATCTTCTGACAAAAAACAACAACAAAAGTATACAACAGATTACTAGTTTATTTTTATTTTGCTGTCTGTTCTTTTTTATGTAATACAGAAGCCGTAGCAATAGTCGTCTGCAGTAATTAAAAAAAAAAAAACGCAGTGGCTACGGTTACGTCGGACGCCATTTTTTTTTTAGAATAGAAATAGGGCCGTAATCCGTATTTTTTTTTCCGGGTTACGGCCATAAATATTAGAGTTAGGAATAGGGTTAGGATCAATGTTCCCTCTAAGCTGAGCGCGTGAGCGATCGCACGCAAGAATTCAGAGCGTCGCTCATACTACATGTACGATCGCTCACTCCGACGGACGACATCGCTTAAATCGCTCACAAATTTTGGCCTCAAACAAAATGTCGTTCAGAGACAAAATTTTTTGCTCAATTCATACCACACCTTAGAGGGAACATTGGTTAGGATTAGGGTTAGGGATAGGGTTAGGGATAGAGTTAGGGTTAGGGATAGGGTTAGGGATAGGGTTAGGGATAGGGTTAGGGATAGGGTTAGGGTGTAGAGCAATATCTATGGCCGTAACCCGGAAAAAAAAATACGGATTACGTCAGGTGAAAACGTAGCCACTGCGTTTTAAAAAAAGGAATATGTAGAGTTTCTTAAAATCTGTTACTTGAAAAAAAAAACGGCCCAATTTTTTTTTTTAAATATTAATCTTTTCTTTTTTTTCCGATTCAAGTTTTTTATTTCTTTACCTGTATTTCCCTCAACCATTTCAAATAACTTAGGAAAAATTTCGGAATAGAGTCTTGGTAAATTTTACATTGAATTTAAAGAAACAATAGTCTAAGTGATCTGTGAAGTCCCTGTAATGACGAGATGTTTATCTCTTAAATCCTATACACCAAGTTAGGACTGTTTTAATTTTTAATTTTTTTTTGTAGTATCCCTCTGTCATTCCCACCATAATCAATGGTGCACTGGCCGTGGAGGCACTACGGAAGACAATAACAAAAAACAATCAATACTTAAGGTTGGTAAAACTTATTTCTATATAACAGTTGCCCTTAAAGACTTGAATCCGTTTTAATTGGATCCACGGACAATTAAAAAAAAATCTTTTTCAACTGGCCGAGTGGTGTAGATACTCCAATGTCGACATGCGAGTCGTAGGTTCGATCCTCGGTGAGGACCATGGGTATTTTTCCAGGTGTAATTTTTTCAAAGTCATCCCTCAAGTCCACCCAACTTTAAATGGGTACCTGACTTAAGTTGGGGAAATAAAGGTGGATGGGCGTTGTGCTGACCACACAATCCCATCATATGCCGAGGTTATTGAAACAGGTGAGTTCTACACTTTTTTAAAAATTTATTTAGAGCGGATGGTCGTGCCATAACGCATGCGACTGTCCACCTGAAGGTACCTGGTTCGATCTCCAGTGAGGACCAAGGAAATTTCTCAGGTTTTGGCTCAAGTTCCCGATATATCTCCCGTGGTGCCTCCATGGCCATTGCACTCTCGGCTTTGGTGGGGATGAAAAACCGTCCCATTAGTGGTTTATAGGATATAAGAGATTTCATCTCATCCTTACAGGGACTTCACACACAATTCATCAGCCCCGATGGCCCATTTGGGCTAAGGGAACTTTACTTTACAACTAATGTCGTCAGTAAATACGATAAAATTGAACAAAACACATAAAAAAATATAAATATATATATATATGTATATATAATTTTAGAATTCTCCATAGCTCACGGCATTTAAGACTAATTGGTACAGAAGTCTACGGTTTCATGTTTTAATTTATTTTTAAATATCAGGAAGAAAATAATTATTTAAATAAAAGCGGTATATCTTTTTATTATTATTATTATTATTATTTATCCGACCTTCTGCTCTTTAGTGTAACCTTTTTGAATGTGTACTTTTGATTTTTTTTTTTTGCGTGAGAAATTATTGAATTAAATCAAACTTTTAAAACTCAACAGTAGAACGTTAGTGACACCTACTGTTGAGTTTTAAAAGTTTGTTTTATAATTGTTATGTTTAAGATTCACACCAGGGTCGACTTTTAAAAAATGTGGAGGAGGAGGGGGGCGGGGGGGTTGGAATGGGGAAATAATTTTTGTTTATGCCCTGGTTTAAAAAAAAAATGTGTCGATGTAATTTAGAAACCTGCTTTGAGTAGATTGTTGCAAGCGGAGTGGGGAGGGAGGGAGGGAGGGGGGGGGCTACTTGAGCTGGGTCCTACTATGTGCAGTTGGTTGACCTACTTATCTGTTTAATGCCGCCCCTGATTTAAATAGTTTGCTCAATTTATTTCAAAGAAGCTTTTTACAAAATTTTACGATGCAATAATAATAATCTGAGCTTAAATGAAGCACCACTTCATCGGTTTTAAAAAAAAAAAAAAATAAACAATCTTTCGATTAACTAATTTATCATTCAACAATCGTTATATTAACTAAATAGTCATTCAACAATCGTTATATTGACTAAATAGTCATTCAACAATCGTTATATTGACTAAATAGTCATTCAACAATCGTTATATTAGCTAAATAGTCATTCAACAATCGTTATATTAGCTAAATAGTCATTCATTAGACTAACACATATGCCTTTCATTAAAACTATCATGGCATCATTTACGTGAAGCCATTATTCCATGATTCACAACAATCTTCATGGTAAGTAAACAGTTACTGCGCTATACAATCAACCTTTGTATTAAAACTATGAATTGAATAATCATCATTTTGGTGAAACAATAATTCCATTCATTTTTCTTTAATCATCATAGGAATTAAATAATCTTCCTAAAGGTGAACCGATTCGTTAAACAACCATTCTATAATTTTATTTCACAGCCTCACTTGTATATATATCTTCACCCCCTTTTTCTGCGTTTCCCCGTTACTCTTACTTTAGATTACTTCATAAGTTACCACATACACCCATTGAAATGGCCTAGGCCCCAGAGCCATTCCAATGATAAGACTAACTAGGTCACCGCCCGGGGTCCTAACTGACAAAAGGGCTACTTAAATTAATTATTCATGCTAAATTTTATGTTTTGAGGGCCTTGACTGATACCTTGACCTAGTGCCCTCAGACAGTTCTGTAAGTCTCCCCCTAGCCCCCCCCCCAGATAACTAACAACAGTCCTGGGACGGTCGGTCATTAAACCTTTCATGTCATTTTTTTTTTGTTTGTATTTAAATACATTTTATGGAAAACCATGAACAGTAAAAATGAATCATATATATATATATATATATATATATATATATATATATATATATATATATATGCTTTGATTATTATGAATACTAATTATATGAGCTTTTTTTTAAAATGTTTTGTTCGAGGACAAAAGAATAAGAATGATTGTGTTAACATAAATAACTTCTATTTATATGGAGATATGTAAGTTCTAATGATTTATTCTTAATTATACATACATACATAATATACATATATATATATATATGTATATATATATATATATATATATATGTATATATATATATATATATTTAACGAAACAACTCCTCGACATCAAAGACGTGCGAGATATTTTACAAAAATAAATAACGTAGATCTAAAGGAGGGGGATTAAAGGTTATTAACGCGTTAGGTAAGGGAGTGAAGGGGCGTACAACAACATCTCCTCCCTGCGGCGTTCATCAATGGTAGATGATACACGTTATGGGTTGTGAGGACTTAATTAGACTTACAAATTAGTTGAATGATACAGGACAGTTGTGGTGTTTACACATTATGTCTGGTGAACATGGGGGAAAGGGCGGGGGGGGGGGGAACATTTTCAACGCTAATATTGTGATCTCCACTGGTCTAATAGCAAAAACAAACAACCATGGCTGTACTAAGTAGTAACTGCTGCAGTCCTAGTACATGTCTTACTAAAAGATTTAATAAGAGCTAAATGAGCCATCACATACTTTATAAAGGAAGGAGCTACCACATGTTTAAAGGAGCCACTACACATTTTATAAAAATGCCACCACACACTTCATAAAGCTAAAATAAATTTAAAAGAACCCCCACGCCCCCACATTATAACACGGTACATGCATAGTAACATATCCCTTTTATTTATATCAAAGACTATGAGTTGATGAAGTGTGCCACCGAGTTTTTTGCAGAATTATTTTAGTGTGCCGTGAGTTGCAAAAAAGGTTGTGAAACGTCTCTGCCCCTGCATCACTGCTTCAATAAAATATAAAACCACAAAGAGATATAAAGTAATCAAACAAATTAATATAAACTACGTCTGTAAAAAAATAGAAATCCCATATATACCAGAACGCATTGACTTTTTAAAAGAAAAAAAAACTCTTGGGCACAAAAAAAAAAACCATAATTAGCTTGTCTCCCTTCACCCCAGCTCATTTACTAGCTTATCTCCCATTTAATTACTCTCCACCCCCCCCCCCCCCAAAAAAAAACACAACTTCTGCAACATGCAAAGAATAACTCTTTTATTTGTCTTACTCTCCAATCCAACACTTTCTCCAATGTCAGTTTTATTTATATGCAATTTTTTTTTCCATGCCGGGGAAGGATCAAGGAGAAATGACCCATTCGTAAGTTAACTGCCGGCCATAAAGACGCTAGAGCCTTGCTTGACCGGTACGTGGGCTACATTCAAAGTGACCACAGGGAGGGCAGCTTTTTTTTTCCCAAAGAATATGGACAACAATATCTAGGCTATAAATTAAACAAGACGATATAAATACGTACAGAACAAAAAAAAAATTGTCGCTGATGTCATTTCTGGGAGACACAAGAACAAGCGCCGTGTTCTCTTCTGGTCACTTTTTCTTACCCTATCCCCGCCCCTCCCTCATGCCCGTGTCCATTTCAGATCCGGTGTCGACAATGACCGACCATGTGGACACAAATTATTTCTCTCTGACCCCCTGGGGAGTTCTTCTGATACCTTTGGTTGCTCTCGCCATATGCAAATCACCTATTCGTCCCGGTCGGTCGTAGGTCGAGGCTGCAGACAGAGTGCCAGCGTTATTTATCCCAATCGGCTCTTTCACTTCCGGTTGTTGCGCGCGTGTGTGTGAAAAAAAAAGAAAGAAACGGGCGCGCATCAATCAAACTAGACCCTCCACACGCGCTCTGGAATTTGGGGGAAAAAAAAGCAGACTAATGCTTTATTCACCTAATGCTTTTGGCGTGCTTTCAGCGTTTGCCATTGGGTTCCATAGATCCTGGTTTGTTTCCATCTCTGTTAACAAATGGGTTCTTATTGTATTTTTGGCCCAGTGGAAGCTTCATTGTAGCAATTAGACTAGGAAGTCTGCCCCGATATTCATTTGGTTAATGTGTCTGCAAAAACAAAATTGATTCATGCGGTAACATCCCCCCTCACCCTCCCTTTTCACACTCTTCACACCCTTTTCTCTATCCCCCCACCCCACACACACACTTTTGCCATCTAGGGCATCTACTTTGAAAAACAACTTCTACCAGTGTACCAGATATTTGTGTGTATGTGCATCTTTGTGTGTATGTGCATCTTTGTGTGTAAGTGATTTTTTTTTTTAATTAGACCTTTTGAATTTTTCTAAATCTTCAGGTGTTTTTGATGCTACTTTTATTTTTTTGGAGTTTCGCCGGAAGTAAGAAGATATGTTTAATTGACCTTTTTCAACATCTTATGGGGAAAATATGTGAACTGAATTATCTGTCCTTGTTTTTGGAGTTACCCGTCTTGTGTAGTTGTCCTGAGTGTTTCAATCAGTCTATCTACAAGGCCCCTTCACTGGTCTTATTTTTTTCTTTTTTTGAGCCAGCCACAAAATGAAGGACAATACAAGAATTTAGCAGGCGCTTCGAGCTAAAATTACTTGATATTTAGAGTTGTCCTTCAGTTTTTAATGTTTAATAGGAATCCAATTTTTTTAACTAGGAACCCTAAATATACCTGTGCCTAGAGCATCCAATTGACTTTTTGCCTGGCGCCCCAAATGAACTTTTTTCCTGGCGCCCCTAAATAAACTTTTGCCTGAACCTCAAAATGAACTTTTTCCTGGCTCCACAAATTGAATCTTTGCCTGGCGCCCCAAAACAAACTTTTGTCTGCACCTCAAAATGAACTTTTACCTGGCTTCACAAATTGAATCTTTGCCTGGCGCCCCAAAACAAACTTTTGCCTGAACCTCAAAATGAATTTTTACCTGGCTTCACAAATTGAATCTTTGCCTGGCGCCCAAAAATAAACTTTTGCCTTGTCCCCAAAAATGAAGTTTTGCCTAGCTCCTTAAAATGAACTTTTGCCTTGTGCCCAAACATGAAGTTTTATCGGATATGATGATGATGAAAGAAGGCCACTACAAAAAAAAAAAAACCAGTCCCGTTTAGTGGGTTTAATTGGATCTAAGAGATTTACATTCCATCCTTCTGGGGACTTCACAGATCTATCTGATGTCTCGGTGTGCTTTCTACGTTATTGCAGTCTGGGTGGTGCTGTTTATATGTTCCTGTCAGGGGAGCGCAAACGTTTATATCTGCGGGCCACTTAAGGCTCTTAAACTCGACATATGGGACCAGGAGCATATATACGTATTGTTCATATGTAGCGTTTGTATGAAGTGTTTATATGTAGAGTTTATATGTAGTGTTTATATGTATTGTTTATATGTAGTGTTTATATATATTGTTTATATGTAGTGTTTATATGTAGTTTTTTTTTAAATTGTAGTTTTTATATGTAGCGTTTGTATGTATTGTTTATATGTAGTGTTTATATGTAGTGTTTATATGTAGTGTTTATATGTAGTGTTTATGTGTAGTTTTTATATGTAGTGTTTATATGTAGTTTTTATATTGTAGCTTTTACATTGTAGTTTTTTATATGTAGTGTTTATATGTAGTGTTTATATGCAGTTTTTATATGAAAATTATATAAATTAAATGTAAAAAAATGTTAATGTAAACCAGAAGTGATAGTCGATGTGCCGATAAAAAAATATCCTGAATTGCCGAACGTAACCCGCGGGCCGTAGTTTTCCAAAACCTTTACGCCAGCCTCACGGTTCTCAAACCATAACCGACATAACCAACCACGGTGGCTGGTGTGATTGAGTTATTCCAACATCATACATCATTTACGTATGGCTAAAGTAACATGAATACCAAGGACGAAACAATTGAAGATAAAAATAAAATGACCCATTGGTCGAATGAGGTTGGTGGGTGTGGGGGGGGGGTTGAGGGTTGGGGGAGGGCAGGCGTTCAACATTTATATTTTATTTGTTTATGGCTGACTTCCCGTGGTGGGTCTGCAGGTCGATTTCGGCCACTAGAAGTTATCGAATTTATCCTCGCATACCACAAATTTGGAGTCGGTCTGTTGTCGCCCTTCGTATCTAGAGATCAATTTGAGAGGGGAGATGATAATAATAATGAAATGGGGTGTTCTGGTTTGGGGCTGAAATGTGTGTGTGGGTGTGTGTGTGTGGGTGGGACTGATGCAATCGAGGCTCAGTCTCTATAACAGTTGACGAAAAAAAAAATGATTGTACTATTGGCGAGGGGGTAAAGGGTGTTTGTGTGTGTGTGGGTGGGGTGGAGAGATCAGTCGTCTCGACTTAAGTTGTCCCCTCGATGGATGGGAAGCTTCATCTCACAGTTCCGTCACTTCACCCCCCCCCAAACACCCTATTTTAGTCCCCCTTCCCCTTTAATTTCACCCTCCTTCCCCCTTTTCCTACTCAAGCACCCCTCAATCCTACTCCTTCCCCCCCTCCCACCACCACCATCACGATCACCGGACAGAGCTGGTGTGGAAGACTAATCCACTGTGACGTAATTACATGTTGTATATGATGGGCGAGGTGATTTCCCGGGCACCCGCTGTTTACGACCCAATAACACTGGACATTCGTTGTTGTGGACAGAGTGAAAGTGGGGGGGGGGCGGGGGTGCCGCTTGGGGAGGATACAGTGGCGAGAGATAAAGTAGGGTGCTTTTAAGTTGAGAGAACGCTGTTGTGTTGGTGAGGAGGGTGGAAATAGGATAAAAATGGATAAAGTGGGATAGCGTTTCCCTGCTGTCTATGTGTGGGGTCGGGAGCGGGCGGGGGGCGCTGGGATTAGAGGCGTGGGGTGGAGGACAGATTTAGAGATATAATATATATAAAAAAAACCAGCATAAAAAACCCAAAAAAAATCGAAACACGAGGTTGTGTTCAAATGGGTTCGGGTCTCAGTGGATGGTTACATAATATGGAACATGAAATTTGTCCCGTAATGTTTGGACTTGGGATAAAGTTTTTGACGATAATGTTGGCAGCGCTGTCGGTGATGACAAGTTGGCGCCACTAGGTCAGGGTATCAAAAAAAAACACAACACAACAACACTGTGGTAAACGACCATGGCGTCTTGATTTGTTTTTGTTTTGGACACTGCGGTCAGTGGGGAGTTAAGCAGGCCCGTAGCGTGCGGGGGGGGGCAGGCCTGGCCCCTGCTGTAGAATGCCTGGCCCCTGCTGTAGAACTTTCACGCTACGGGGCTGGCGTTAACTACTGCTGATCAAGTTGTCTCGGTTTGATTGTAATTTATTCAACCGTTCTTAAAGCTCAATTATAGAAACATTATTATTAACACGTGTGAAGGATATTTATTTTCGTATATTATTTTTTTTTAGATCTTAATGGTAATTGGTTAGGTTCAGCCGATGTAATAGATGGTTCAGTATTTATATATTTATTAGAGCCCTTAGTAAAATCTAATATGTCAATTTATGCGAATGAGTTTGGTATACTTATCAATGTCAGTCTTATCTTTATGCGTCTGGCGGTTCACCAAGTGGGAGTGTGTCTACAGTCTGTTTTGTAGGGATGGGTCGGGGGGGTGGGCAGGGGAGAAGGGGTCATCTAGGCCAGACATCCCGCGGGGAAAAATCACATCCAGTTTGGTCCGTTGATCTTAGTCACGTGGGTACGACCTCATCCCCCCTCAACCCTCTGGTTCATATCAAACTCGTGCGCTGTTTTTTTAATATATATATATATATATATATATATATATATATATATATATTTCATATCAACATTCCAACGACCTGCTTTTTAGTCCTGTGATTTTTTGAGAACCCATTGGGGGCCCACGAGTGCCCACGACTCAAAACGTTATCACAGCCCTCCTCCTGCCCTAGGGCACAACACAGGTAGTAGTATATAGTGTCATTCTGAATGTCCAGTGCAGGATTTATGTATAAGCTACACAAGCTATAGCTTAGGCCCTCCCTCCACTTCTTTTGGGGCCCCCATAAAAAATCATCCCAGTGAGCAAATTGTCATGTATTCTTAAATATTTAGCACTGACATATATAATATCTGGACTTACAAAGGGCCCGATCATCTTAAATAGCTTTGGGCCTTATCAGGTCTAAATCCGGCCCTGTAAATGTCAACAATCACCATGGAGAGGTTGTATGGGTGTGTGTGTGTGCGGGGGTGTTGTATAAAGGGGTACTAACTTATTACTGCAGTGCAGGCTTCTCAAATATGGGTCCACGGCTCACTCTCTGGCACCTCGAAACTTAGGGGTGGGGATGGAATAGAGTAACATTTTCGGTTTTTTGCGACTTTTGCAAAGTCCGTCTAAATAATTGTAAAGGTTTTCTGAGAATTATATGAAGAAAAAAAAATCGGAAATAGGCCAATAAAAGTTTGAGAACATCTGGGGTATAGGTTAAAAATAGCATCAAGAGGAAGACGCTTGTTAGTTGTAGTGTGTGGATAGATTGCAGTTGACTTTGAAATAATGAGTGATATCTGTCAAACTGTGTGTTCCATTTGAATCATACTGTATATACATCTCACTTGCACATGTTTTTCTGTGTTTGATGTCTTGTATCGTTCCACTCACACAGTAAAACTACAATAAATAAAATAAAAGCCTCATTAATAGTAGGGTTAGACTTCCTCTTTAACTCGCCGATTTACATATGTCAGTTTTAAAACATGTAGAGAAATGGGGGTTCTAAAGATGCATTTATAGATTTTACGATCTTTTTGATAATAAAATTTAAATTGTGTCGCATCCCCCGCTTTGATAACCACTGATTTACAAGGTTTATTTACAGAAAATGTTTTGCCATTGTATTAAGTATTCATAAGTGTAGGCCTATCCTAATGTTTTCATTGTAATTGAACGTGTTTCCTTTTTCATTAGATATTTTAAAGCCAAGACGGTGGCCCTAAGGCGGCTCCATTATTTAAAATAAAGATTTAATAAAATAAAGGGTCCTATCGGGCTTATAAAGAGAAATTCAAAATCACTGATGATTGGTAGAAGGTAAATAAATAAAACCCGGGAGTAATCACGCGCAGTTGTTGGTGTGACGTCAGGCGTTAGTTCCATATTGTCTTGATCTTGTGTCTCAAATCTTTTTGTTTAACTAGTACGACTATTCCTGATGTGCCCCCCCTCCCCCAAAACACACACCCAGCAACTCAAGTGTGGTGTCGGTCTTCGGTTCCACATTGTCTTGGTCTTGTGTCTTAATTTTAATTTTTTTTTTAAACTAGTACGACTATTCTTAACACAACACTTCTCAGCCACTCAAGTGTGACTGCACATCACGCGCGCATTATCATAGCTGTCAGTGACCTCTACCCCCCCTCACACCCCCCCCCCTCATCTCTGACACGAGGAGTGAAGTTGAAACAAACCCCCCTGTGATTGCTGACTGACCAATGGACTGACGTCGTTTACGAATAGCACTGCAAAGTAAAATAGTAACAAACCCCGCGGCATCCTAACAAACGTTTAGTCGACCGTATTGACTATTGTGTGTCTATTGTGTGTCTATTGTGTGTCTATTGTGTGTCTATTGTGTGTGTTTAAATGGGTTTTCTTTTTAAGGGGGGGGGGTCATATAGCGCAGCAGTGCCCTAATGTAGTACGTCATCTGAATGACTGGACCTGATCCGACAGAAGGTCTGACCCATTGTTACGTGGATCCTTGCCAATTTTTTCTTTCTCTTCTGTTGTTCAGGACTCCGTGTGTTGTATGATGGACAAGGATTGTAAGAAAGAAAAAACATCACGCTCCTGCACGCGTCCCTTGCACATCTCTCTCCCCTCCCACACGACTCATACTGACTACTACAAAAAAAAAATTCTAATTAGACAACGGCAGTCTGGTTGACAAGAAGCAAACGGCGACTACAGTGTGACGACTACAGTGTGACGACCATTTCTCTATGAGTGAGGTGGATGGTTTTTTTTTGGGTTGGTCAAAACAAGAAATGGAGATGTTTACATAGTTTTGGGAGGATGGGGGCTTGGTGATGAGGCTCCGTATCCGGGCGCGTTACTGCAAGTACTGGCAGAGTGGACAACAAAAGGATGAATGCCCCCGGTAGGGGGGGGGCGTATGGTCAGTACCCTAGGGCACCATCCCCCCACTCACACACTCAAACAGCTCCACGAAAATGGAATTATTTTTTTTTAATAAGTGCAGAAAATTTTTAGAGCATTGTCCCCGTTTTATCTGTCCGTCTGTCTGTCTCTCTGTCTGTCCGTCATCACCCTAGATCTCAACAACCATAAGTCCTAGACCCATGATGTATATATCATTTTGTAGGTCTTGGCCTGCCAAGAAATGACTTTTGTCCGTCTGTCTGTCTCTCTGTCTGTCCGTCATCACCCTAGATCTCAACAACCATAAGTCCTAGACCCATGATGTATATATCATTTTGTAGGTCTTGGCCTGCCAAGAAATGACTTTTGTCCGTTTCGCGATCTGACCTCTGAGGGCCGTAAAAGGGGGCTTATAAATACCGTTTTTTACTATATAAGCTATATTAATAAAGGAGCGCCCTATATCTCAGCAACCATAAGTCCTAGACCCATGGTGTATATATCATTTTGTAGGTCTTGGCCTGCCATGTGTACATCAAAAGTTCATTTCACGATAGGACCTCTGAGGGCCGGGCTTCAGGGCTCCTAAGGGGCTTATATATTATATATATGGCCCCATTCTACACCTTGTACGTTCAGTAACCCATTCATTTGGTGCGAAATACTGCAGCACGTAGTTTCACCAAGATTTATTAAGAAACTCGTCAAATGAAATAGTAAGCTTGTGTTCTGAGTTTAATTGAAAGTATCAGAGCTATGCAACAATTGACGAAGTTTTCGGACGATTAAATGACTACAATTTCGAATGTTTTCAATTATGAGTCCTATTTCAGTAACCACAAACCACTTGTAGTTAGATTTAAGAGAAAATATTTTTTTTTCAAATATAAAGAAACGTCTTTATAATATTTTTTTTACAGATATATGCATTACACAATTGAATTTATAAACATTTCCAAAATTTACAAATATTTACTGAAAGCTAACAAACGTACTGATACATAACACGAAAATGCGCTAACACGTCCTGTGTCCAGAATGGAACAGGCTTAATTGCTTGTTTCTATTTCAAATTTATTTTTTTTGAACATTCGAGGGTAAATGTCTCAAATTTATGACAACCAATTAAACTGATAAATGTTCTGCATATTTATAAACTTTTTTATGTTAGTGGTTATGTAAAAAAAATGAAAAGTTGCAAAAACATTTAGCTTTGAAATGAGAATTATTTTACTGTCAATTTTAAATATATATATATATATATATATATATATCATCGACAGAACCGGATTTACAATTTTAGGGACCCGAAGCCAACAAAATATTTGAGGGCCCAGTTTGAAAATTTAAAAAAATATTGCATTTTTTTTATTTTTGTATACTAATCAACTTTTTGTGCCCCTTATTTCGCGCGGGGGGGGGGGGGGTCTAAGCCACGACGTAGTTGTAAATCCGGTATCCGAGAGTATCCATGATTCGAAGGGTAGACTGTTGTCACACACTAGATTAATATGATGTAATTGAGCCACAGAAAGGGAGATTCCAGTTGGGGAAAAAAGTAAACCAGTTTCTTATAACTATAAAGAAATTGTGTAGCCATAACTTCTACATCCACCGTGCGCGCGCAAACCTGTTAATTTACCGTGCACGTGAATCTATTACGTCCGGTGTGAAAACAACTCTTTTATATCAACTGTGCATACATGTCTATTACATTCACTGTGAGCACATATTTTGATACAATATCATTACATTCACTGTGAGCACATATTTTGACACAATATCATTACATTCACTGTGAGCACATATTTTGATACAATATCATTACATTCACTGTGAGCACATATTTTGACACAATTTCATTACATTCACTGTGAGCACATATTTCGACACAATATAATTACGTTCACTGTGAGCACATATTTATTGCATTAAGTGTTGACAAAGTATCATTACGTTCACTGTGGACACATATTTATTGCATTCACTTTTGACACCATATCATAAATTCAATGTCCTCACAGAGCAGACGTAGCTTTAAATCAGACATTCATATTTTTTTATATTATTATTATTATACTAGCTGTACCCTGCAAAAACCTTTGCATAGAGTTATATCCCCTTAGGCTTGATCAGTAGGCTAGATCCGATTTTTTCATGATTGTATTTTAAAAAAAAAACTGGAATACTGTTGTATTCTTAACTTTCGATTTAACGCATAACCTAAATCGCTATTATTTTATTAGATTGCCGAAATTGTGCACCATAAAGACGCACCCCCCTCCACCAACACCCTCTTAGATTTCCTGTCGGTAACATCTTTTCACAAAAATGAGAACCAGCTGTAGGGTAGTGAAGTAAAATGTAGCAATAGACAAGACAAAGTATATGGTGGGGGTGGGGGGATGTACCACATGTCTATTGATCTACATGAATATATACAGGGTATTCTTGTAGATTTCATTGCCTGGGACGAGTTTTTTTTTCTTATTATTATTGTGTGAGACAGTTGCTAGAATTGAAATAGTAAGGGATGGTTCAGGTTTGTGGGGAGTGAAGATGGGGGTGGGGAGGGGGGGGAAACTGAGATAGTGAGCCCTTTCCCACTTACCCACCCCCCCTTTCATACAGACCCCTCTCCATCCCTCATATAGCATCTTCATCCTTTGGTTACAAATCAACTCACCAACCTTCCACCCTCTCCCTCCCCCTCATCTCACCAACCTTCCACCATCTCCCTCCCCCAAAACTCACCAACCTTCCACACTCCCTCCCCCTCAACTCACCAACCTTCCACACTCCCTCCCCCTCATCTCACCAACCTTCCACCCCTCCCTCCCCCTCAACTCACCAACCTTCCACCCTCTCCCTCCCCCTCAACTCACCAACCTTCCACCCTCTCCCTCCCCCTCATCTCACCAACCTTCCACCATCTCCCTCCCCCAAAACTCACCAACCTTCCACACTCCCTCCCCCTCAACTCACCAACCTTCCACACTCCCTCCCCCTCATCTCACCAACCTTCCACCCTCTCCCTCCCCCTCAACTCACCAACCTTCCACCCTCTCCCTCCCCCTCATCTCACCAACCTTCCACCCTCTCCCTCCCCCTCAACTCACCAACCTTCCACCCTCTCCCTCCCCCTCAACTCACCAACCTTCCACCCTCTCCCTCCCCTTCATCTCACCAACCTTCCACCCTCTCCCTCCCCCTCAACTCACCAACCTTCCACCCTCCCTCCCCCTCAACTCACCAACCTTCCACCCTCCCTCCCCTTCATCTCACCAACCTTTCACCCTCTCCCTCCCCCTCAACTCACCAACCTTCCACCCTCTCCCTCCCCCTCAACTCACCAACCTTCCACCCTCTCCCTCCCCCTCAACTCACCAACCTTCCACCCTCCCTCCCCTCATCTCACCAACCTTCCACCCTCTCCTCCCCCTCAACTCACCAACCTTCCACCCTCTCCCTCCCCTCAACTCACCAACCTTCCACCCTCTCTCCCCCTCTTCAACCCCTACACCTTCACCAGTCCGATGAACAGAATAAAAATAATAAACAAATAAAAAATAAATAAAAAAAAACAAAAAAACAGCTACCGCCCCCAGACCAATTTAGCAAGTGAATTCACCGCGACAAAAACTTACATAGTCCAGTGTGGTGCCGACAGCCGACAAATTTCAGGGGAAAAAAAAAATATATATATGGAAGATACCGTGTTCAAAATTATGTCTGTGGGGGGAATGTAATCGGGAAAAAAATCATCCATTGATATTCCATGCAAAGGAATCGATATAAAATATCCGTTCCGATGAGGTATCGATTACATTTTTTTAAAATCTAACTCTTCTCCTACCTCCCCCCCCCCCCTCAAATCTAATATCACACCTTCTCTCGAGAGACTCCGCAATACGTTTTTTCTTGCTGTTCGATATTGGGTTATTATTAAAAGTATTTTATTATGTCCTGGCAAGAACTGTTATTTTGTGTGTGTGTGTGTGTGTGTGTGTGTATGTGTGTGTATAATGAGTCTTGTGAGTTGAACGACATTCATCGATGACGTCACAGACTCTACAATACCCGATCGCTCCATATTCCAGTACTTCCATCAGTCTACAGTTCTTTACTAATGTGAACCGTACTCCAGTACTTCCATCAGTCTACAGTTCTTTACTAATGTGAACCGTACTCCAGTACTTCCATCAGTCTACATTTCTTTACTAATGTGAACCGTACTCCAGTACTTCAATCAGTCTACAGTTCTTTACTAATGTGAACCGTACTCCAGTACTTCCATCAGTCTACAGTTCTTTACTAAAGAAAACCTTACTCCAGTACTTCCATCAGTCTACAGTTCTTTACTAAAGAGAACCTTACTCCAGTACTTCCATCAGTCTACAGTTCTTTACTAATGAGTACCTTACTCCAGTACTTCCATCAGTCTACATTCTTTACTAAAGAGAACCTTACTCCAGTACTTCCATCAGTCTACAGTTCTTTACTAATGAGTACCTTACTCCAGTACTTCCATCAGTCTACAGTTCTTTACTAATGAGTACCTTACTCCAGTACTTCTATCAGTCTACAGTTCTTTACTAATGAGTACCTTACTCCAGTACTTCCATCAGTCTACAGTTCTTTACTAATGAGTACCTTACTCCAGTACTTCCATCAGTCTACAGTTCTTTACTAATAAGAACCTGACTTCAGTGCTTTAAATTGTGTACAGTTCTTTGCACAAGAGAGTTGCTTTTCATACTGTTTACGAGTAAATTGACTTGAGTTTTCGTTTTTGAAAGTACCGAAAGTCAATTGTACTGTGTTTTGTAAACACACACACACACACACACACAAAACCCTACCCCCTTCCTTCACCCCACACACAAATATTTTCATTTTACTATAAAAACAGAAATTAATTAAAATTTGAACTGAAATAATATATCGACATTAAAAAAAAGTAATAATTTATATTTAATTGTATCTATTAGTTTATCGGGTTGGCGCTGAAAATAACAAGTTAGCATTTATCTTATTGTACGAAGATGAAATACATCTGAACAATTTTACTTTAAATTATATACAGGTATTTGTAAGTGTGTTTTCAGAAGATATACTGAGAAATTAAAAAAACAAAAAGTCTTTATGTTTTCCCTTCTGAGGAATATATAAATATATAGATAGGCAGTTTTCTTCAATTTATCTTGCGGTTTTCTTCAACTTATCTTCAGGTTTTCTTCAACTTATCTTGAGGTTTTCTTCGACTTATCTTTGGCTTTCTTCAACTTATGGATTTCTTCAATTTATCTTGTGGTTTTCTTCAACTTATCTTGAGGTTTTCTTCAACTTATCTTGTGGTTTTCTTCAACTTATCTTGAGGTTTTCTTCAACTTATCTTTGGCTTTCTTCAACTTATGGTTTTCTTCAATTTATCTTGTGGTTTTCTTCAATTTATCTTGTGGTTTTCTTCAATTTATCTTGTGGTTTTCTTCAACTTTACTTGGGTTTTTCTTCAGCTTATCTTGGGGTTTTCTTCAACTTATCTTGGGGGTTTCTTCAACTTATCTTGGGGGTTTCTTCAGCTTATCTTTGGATTTTTCCAACTTTTCTTGTGGTTTTTTTCAGCTTATCTTGTGGTTCTTTTCAACTTATCTTGGGGCTTTCTTCAACTTATCTTAATGCTTTCTTCAACTTATCTTGTGGTTTTCTTCAACTTATCTTAATGCATTCTTCAACTTATCTTGGGGCTTTGTTCAACTTATCTTGGGCCTTTTCCACTTATCTTGGGACTTTTCCCCCTTATTTTGGTGCTTTCTTCAACTTATCTTGGGGCTCTTTCCAACTTATCTTGGGGCTTTCTTCAACTTATCTTGGTCCCCTGACGATCCCCAACACCTCGGCTCGCCACGGATCACGATCACTCACCAAAAGCTGAGTCACTTTGAAGCAAATGACTCTACAAGTAGGGGTGTGGGGGATTCTAAGTGTTTCATGCACCCTCCCTGCGGCGTCCTTGAAATATGTCGACGGTCCCATCTTTCAGTGTCGTCTGCAGAGCTCAGGTGAGTCAGGTCAGGTAGAACATTTTATTCATCGGGTTAAAAAATTAACAGGAACAAAATTTCTTAATATTTTATGCCATATATTTTATTAACCAATGGGAATGTTTCAATATAACGGCATCACTCGCCTATATCTAACATACAAGTGTTAGGCGGGAGAAAGTATATATAGGAAAAAAAGGAAAGATTTAACTCACGTTACCGACAAAAATACAGACACACACATACATACACAACGGCAACAAGAGAAAAGGGGTGTAAGGGGAGGGGGTGATTGAGGGCGGGGAGGGCTGGCGGTCTACATGCAAGGTCATCGGGAGAGTGCGCTATTTGTTGCTCACAGCCACTTCCGGTCAGCCACGCAGCAGAAAGTGAGAGGCAAATAACAAAAAAAAAAAAGAAATTGGTGACGATGGTGTGGATGAAAAAAAATGATAGAGAGAGAGAAAAAAAATCGAACAAAACGACGGAGGGAAAGATGTGAGTAGCACATCACTCGTACAGTGCTCACCACTGACCAGTCTCCTCTCTCTCTCTCCCTATCTCTATGTCTCTCTTGTTTAGCCGTCGTCGTGGTGGGATATGGGAGGCGTAGAGGAGAAGAGAGATGGAGGGGTGGAGAGGAGGGGAGAGATATCAAATGGTCTGGGACATGGAGATTTCTTTTTTTTTTTGGGGTTGTTTGGGGGGAGGGGGGGAAGAGGTGTGGGGCGGTGGGAGGGGTTGGAGGGGATTTATGCTGGTGAGAGCTCGGGGGGAGGGCGTCGGGACGAGATGGGAGGAAGGAAAGGAATTTATTGATCCATCCTGATCGATAACTGGGCCACCCTCATTAAGAACAATCAATGGGCGACGCGATGTCCGGTCGAGTTTTCGTTTCCTACCAAGTTTTCCGTTGGCTGTGCGCTGTATGGACTCAATTTTAATAGAGAGATAGGGAGAGAGGGAGAGAAGGAGAGAGGGGGGAGAGAGAGAATACATTCTAAAGAGTTATAATTTTAGTTTTCATTTTCTATTATTATTACTGAGTTATTTTAGCGAATACATTAGACATAGACATTAGGGGCGCATTGTGAAATAAAATGGGTAAGGGTTGAGAGCAGGTCTCATGAAATGTACCTGGTCGTGTAATGAGCCTGAGGCGTTAACTAGGTCACGGTGTTGTCATGTTACATGTAACCTACATATGTATATGTGTGTGTGTGATTGTTCTGTGGGAGTAAAGAGTAAGAGACGGATTGTCAGAGACAGATTGGCAGACAGGACAGGTAAATAGTGGACGGGAAGACAAAATATTACACACATAGTTTATATATATATATATATATATATATATATACTAGCTGTACCCTGCAAAACCTTTGCATAGAGTTATATATGCTTGATAGGTTATTTTTTGGTTTCGGGCAGATCCGATTTTTTTTGTGTGCTTTAAATGGAATACTGTTGTATTATTCTTTTCTTTCGATAACGCAGAGCCCAAATCGCTATATATATGGATGGTCTTTTCTTTATGTATAAGAAAAGTTTCATCAGCCCTAAAAGGACACTGGGGGAATTCATCTGTTTCTATAACCTCTCGACATATTAAAGGAATTGTGGCGTTAATAGGACCTGGATAGATCAAACCCGGTGGACTCTCAGATCGAAAGACAAGCGCTCTAGATCTTTCGGCCACCCGTCATATATTTGATAAATACATTTTGGGTGGACGGACGGCCTAGCTGTGTCGACCTGAGAGTCCAGGGTTCGATCCTCGCGGAGAAACAAGGGAATGTTTCTAGGGGAATTTTTTTTTTTGCAGCCCCCCCCCCCACCACCACCACCAAGCCCGCCCAGATTTTAATAGGTACATAACCTGAGTTGGTGGGGGGGTGGGGGGCAGTAATGGCGGCTGGGCGTTAGGCTAATCACAAAATCCCGTCAGATGCCATGGTTACAATATCATATGAATTCTACACTTCATTATCTGCACCGATGGCTCTTTAGGGAATAAGGGAACTTTACCTAATACAACTTACCACATACATGCAATTTTGTAATAGCTCTTGATTCGTTTTTTGTATTAACATCTACGATGATACATGTGTGTGTGTGTGTGTGTGTGTGCGTGCGTGCGTGTGTATGTGCATTTTTTGCACTGGGTGCGTACCGTGGTCTCTAATGACCACGAGAAAGTTGACTCTGCAGATAATTAAAAACTTCGTTCACCGTTCCTCCTATTACTTTCATATCACAACCACAGTCAGGAGGTAAACATTGTGTGGAGGTGTCGAATTGCTTCTAGAGAGAGACAAACTGATAATTCCTGGATTGAAACATTTAGAAATAACAATCTTGTCCTACTTAATTTATCATTATAGTTTTGTATTTTACGTTATCTAACAATGAATCATTGATTTAGATCGTATTTCAGATTTCGTAAAAAGTTCAAGCGGCTGGATAAAAAATATTTTCCGGTTTTGCGACCCACCTTTAAAAAAAAAAGAAATAAAGAAAAAATAATTGCTGAAATAAATCGAATATTTTATAGTTTAAGTAATTGTTCAAAAGTTATTAGCGACACACTTCATATGTGTTCGCAACACATTTCATATGTGCTCGTGACCACTTCATATGTGCTCGCGACCCACTTCATATGTGCTCGTGACCCACTTCATATGTGCTCGCGACCCACTTCATAAGTGCTAACGACCCACTTCATATGTGCTAACGACCCACTTCATATGTGCTCGTGACCCACTTCATATGTGCTTGCGACCCACTTCATATGTGCTAACGACCCATTTCATATGTGCTCGCGACCCACTTCATATGTGCTCGCGACCCACTTAGAATGTGCTCGCGACCCACTTCATATGTGCTAACGACCCACTTCATATGTGCTAACGACCCACTTCGTATGTGCTCGTGACCCACTTCATATGTGCTCGCGACCAACACTTTGAGAATCATTGCCATGATGTATGTATAAGATGTTTATATCTTAATCATGTATCGATCTAGTAAACACATCTCTATTATAGGTACTTTCTGCCATGAAGGAACCAAGTGTGAAATCAATAATGGCGTCACAAAGTCTCGAACATGTGACCAGACAGAGTCTACAGACTGACTATCTCACTGAGACTGAAAACTTGTGGTCAAAACTGCACTAACCTATATTCTTAAATTCCTAAAGGGATATCTGTCAAGTAAGTTTTCCTCTTAAAAGATTTGGAGATAGTCAATCAAATAATACTAGCTGTACCTTGCGAAAACTTTGCATAGAGTTATAACCCCTTAGGCTTTATCGGCAGGCTAGGTTATTTTTGGTTTCGGACAGATCCGATTTTTTTTTCAGGATTTTTATTACCATTCGTTACGTTTGACGATTTTAAATTGGAATACTGTTGTATTTATTCTTTACTTTCGATTTAACGCAGAACCCATATCGATATTATTTATATAGATAATTATAATAACTCATATATAACTTTTTTTTATAACAAGATGAACTGCTTGAAGTATACTTGAACTGCAAATTAAAGTTAGTTTTCCGTCATTCTCCTTTTATCAAAACTCCTTTTTTTTTTTACGGGGAGAATAAAAAAACTCAACTGAGATGGAAAAAAAAATTCAGTCGAAATGAAAGTTTATTGTTCATCTCTGAACATTGAATGACTCTGTTGTAACTAAACGCTAAATTAAAAACAAAATGAAACCATCTCTCTCTCTCTCCCCCAACATGACTATAAACCCCACTCCCACTACACACACACATACACTCACACAGCCACACACCTTTCACAAGACTGGTCATTGATTGACCAATGTTTTGTGTGTGTGTGTGTGTGTGTGTTGTTTATACCCCAGCCAACCCACCCCCCACATTCCGAGGTTCAATTTAATATCCAGTTAGTATTCATTAATGTACTCCCCTTGTAGTTTTAAGTTTTTTTTTTGTTTTCTTCAAATGTGTTTTTTTTCCCTTGTGTGTGTGTTTGTGTGTGTGACTATTTCCATCCATAAGTTAGCTACAGTCCGAAACTTGACCAACGTCCAGCCCGTCTCACAGAGTCTCTGGCAGTTGGGGCATCAGCAGTCCATACCATGGTACTGATAATAATGCCTCCGCTTCCGCCTCACCTCGACCCACCCTGCCCCCCACCCCCACCCTTCCCCCTCTGCCCGCCCCCTTGCCAACTTCCCCTCCTCCAGGTTTTTGCAGACTAGCAAATCTCTCACTGCTGACTTGGAGTTTTTTTTTTTTGTCTTATTATTCTGTTGATTTTTTTTTCTTTTCTGATATTTTCTGGATCTGAATAAAATAATAAAACGTTTCATTGCTATGGCAGTCAGAGACACTTTGTGAAATAGACAGACTACATGTAATACAAATGTGGTCTTATTATTTTATACAGTAAGATAGATATATAACAAGACAAATGTCGGACAGACAAACGTAATAATACATTAGACAGCCATATCTGTGGCTACTGTGATATATTGATAGATTCATTGATAGCCACATATATATATATATATATATATATATATATATATATAGATAGATAGATAGATAGATAGATAGATAGATAGATAGATGGGTGGATACATACATCATTAGATTCAAAATTATACATATAAAAGCGGAAAAAAATATATGAACTTTATAAGGAGAGACAGATATATTGAAAGATAGATATTTGGAGATGTATATGTGGATAGATACAATGATAGATGGATAGATATAAAGAAGATAAATAGAAGAATAGATATAAAGTAGATAGATGAATAGATATAAAGATAGATAGATGGATAGATATATAAAAGATAGATATGATAGTTATAAAGATAGATTGATATATATAAAGATACACAGATGGATCGAAATAAAGATAGATAGATGGATGGATAGATATAGGGGAAGACAAATGGATAGATATAAAGATAGACAGATAGAGTTCAAGACCCGTTGGCCTAAATAACGTTGGTAGCGCAAGGGACGGTATCTAAAAATGCCACCCCCCGTCCATGTATAAAAAAAAGTATTTAAGTGGTCAAAATCCCCCACTGGTGACTGGTTAAGGAATAAACGTGTGCCGCCCTGGGGTAAACCACCCCCTTATCCCCACCTTCAGGGCCTAGCTACTCTCCTGGATAGACGGTTAATTATACAAACATATATCTATCTATCTATCTATCCATGCATCTATCTATCTATCTATCTATCTATCTATCTATCTATCGATCGATCGATTGATCTCTCTCTCTCTCTCTCTCTCTCTCTCTCTCTCTCTCTCTATATATATATATATATATATATATATATATATATATATATAGCCTATATATTCTGTAACAGTAGTTTTTTTTTTTTCGCATTTTTTAAAAACTCATTTTTTTCTCTGCGAGTTTCACGGTACCCAACATTACAAGAACCATGCAGTATTAGATAGAGCAGCCGAATCGATATTTTCTATTAAAGATGATGCTTGTTTGTTCACTGACTAGCGTGCTATTTCAGACGGCATATTTTTTTTCTAATCAACCATCAAAAAAAAAACTTCTATTGAGGACGAATTTTAAATGTAATAAATAAGCTCTGAAGAAATAAAAAAAAAAGATGTTTGGTTATCATTATGCGTTGTTTTACAAATGTATGTATTCAGAATGTTGCACGAATGTTCTAAAGCTTTAATTCAGCATATTTTGTTATTGTGATTAATAGATGAGCCTCGCTATTTCTAATTAGAATATTTTCATTACGAGATATTTACGTTGAAGAAGACGAAAGATGAACATTGTTAGTTTGTTTATATGTAATTTATGACCAAAAAAAATAAATGTAAGCAATGCAGCTGATTACACCGACTTCAAAGTAAAGGTGTGTGTATGAGGTGAGGAGGGATTGACCCAGTAGCGTAAAGGGGGGGGGGAGGAGGGCAAGGGGGCATTATGCCCCTGGCGCTACTAACAAAGGGGTGCCGAATACTCCGCAAAACATGTAATGTTATATGGTTTTCGAATTGGGGTGGTGGGCGCTGGGTTGACCCATTTATTTACAAAAAAATTGAGTGATGTCAAGCGAACTTTTACGTTTGTATTCATTTCAACGATTTAAATATGGAACGGATTAACCAAAAATGTTAAGAAATTCATGTATTGCATATTTTATTTGCCATTGTATTTTACCCATCATGCAATGGAGGATTTGGCGGATGTTGCATCGGCTGACTTATAAAGGGCTCGGCAGAGCCCAAAAACTTTAGGCAGAGCCCCTAAACTTTAGGCAGAGCCCCCAAACTTTAGGTCACTTTTTGATATCTCTCTTATTCTTTTTTTAGTGGCCCAATACTTTCCGCCCCTGTATGTCTGTGGGGATCGGAAATATTCAATTAAAACATTAATTATAAAATGTTATGATAAAATGTTTCACTTTTATTTCTCTACGGTCCCTTATATACTTTGCCTTTAACCGAAAATGTTTTTGCCTGGGCCCTCAAATGTACATTTGCCTAGGGCGTACAAATGTTTAATTGTCTGAGGCGTCTAAATATAACTTTTCTTAAGTTTCCCTTGCACGATCAACAATGACCCGTGAATGTAACTGTCAGGTCCCCAGATTTAGCTTTGCTTGTAGTCCATTAATAAAAAACACAACAAATGTAAGAAAGTCTTTGATTACCAGGGTTTCGCCTAAGAGTTCTATTTGATACAGCTTACAGAAAGATATTATCAGTCTGTGTGCTATTACATTAGTTTATGGACATCAGACTCCTTGTTTTGATACAGCTTACAGAAAGATGTTAGCACAGCCTATATACCAGTTTATTGACATCAGTGTCCTTGTTTTGGATACAGCTTACAGAAAGATGTTAGCACAGCCTAAATACCAGTTTATTGACATCAGTGTCCTTGTTTTGATACAGCTTACAGAAAGATGTTAGCACAGCCTAAATACCAGTTTATTGACATCAGTGTTCTTGTTTTGGACGAGATCACTTATTTATACAACTAGTTAAGTAAGTCACTTACGTATGCACCTCAGTCTATCTTCATTCATACTTACTGTGAAATGTTTCCTCACCCTCCCAACCCATATTATACTTTTACTAGCTGTACCCTGCAAAACCTTTGCATAGAGTTATATGAAAGTTATATCCCCTTAGGCTTGATCGGTAGGCTAGGTTATTTTTTGGTTTCGGGGAGATCCGATTTCTTTCATGGTTGTATTTTAAACTGGAATACTGTTGTATTCATTCTTTACTTTCGATTTAACGCACACTGGAAATGAGTATTATTATATATGATTATTATTATTATTACTTCTGTTTTACTTTGGTTTTTTTTTTGGCCAAGTTTACAAAGCCGTGCTTCGTAATTTATTTGACATGATAATCTCTAGGGTGAGTTTTTTTTCCCCTTTTATAAAGTTATAAACCTTACTAAAAAGGAATTGAAAAAATTGAGTAATCATTGATTAAATCAGATAAATTCATAAAAAGCCATCGGGGCAGATGAATTCTTAAGCTCATTTGTTTTTTGTAACCTCGGCCAATAAAGCGATTGTGTGGTTAACTTCCAGCCGCCCTTTAACCTCCCCAATTTAAGCTGCGTGGACCAAGAATCGAACCCCACGACTTGTAGGTCGATAGTAGAACGTCTACACCACTTCGCCACCCGTCCCACTACATTAATTGTATCGGAACAATATTTCTTAATAATTAATTGGTAACATCGACTTTCTATTGATTTATTTCGTTATGTTGTTGACCTTAAATATATGACCAATTGAAAAAAAAAAATTTCAACATTGAAAATGGGAACAAATGAATAAATTGTTTGTTTGTTTTTATTACAGGCTACAATAATAACAAAATATTCTATCTCTAACATCAATCCTAGTCTTAGATCGTTTAAATTTCTTTATAATAGTATAAGTGCCATTTTAAATTTCCGGGCTAAATTATTCTGACGTCAATCGAACAAGTTGTGGACTACGTCATAGAAATGTGTTGTTTCTTGTTGTTTTGTTTTTTTGTTGTTGTTGTTGTAATAAATAAAATATTCCGGTCAATTTTGGCGCCAATGTTACTTTTTATTTTTTTATATCAGGCGCCTAACCAGACCTGCAGCTTTGAATTTTGAACTGGACAGCGGCGAAACAACGTCACGGTCAATACGAAAAAAAAAAGAAAGAGACGATGTTTTCTTTCTTTACGTGTGTCTTGCGTTTCAACATGTATCGGCAAGGAAGAGAACACCATGTTAACGTGAATGAAATTTGATTCATTAGTAGGTCCATAGGGAAAGTCTCACAGTATCATCATGATATGTTATGGCTGCTTCCGTCTCTCTCTCTCTCTCTCTCTCTATCTCTCTCTCTCTCTCTCTCTCTCTCCTCTCTCTCCTATCTTCTCCTCTCTCCTCTCTCTCTCTCCTATCTCTCCTCTCTCTCCTATCTCTCTCTCTCTCTCCTATCTCTCCTCTCTCTCCTATCTCTCCTCTCTCTCCTCTCTCTCCTCTCTCTCCTCTCTCTCCTATCTCTCCTCTCTCTCCTCTCTCTCCTCTTTCTGTCTCTCTCTCTGTCTCTCTGTCTCTCTCTCTCTCTCTCTCTATATATATATATATATATATATATATATATATATGTGTGTGTGTGTATGTATGTCTCACTAGACATACTGCTTTATGAACTGGGAAATTGTATGCATATGAACTGACGACGCTAGTTAGAAACCCAAAAAAAAACCCAACGTTAAGAAAGTATTTACATTTATCTGTTACTCATGATGAACTTAAAGAATATTTCGTTACATCGAGATCAATTTATTTCACTTAGAAAAAAAAACGTTATTTTTATTAAATTATTAACATATAAAAACAAACAAAAACAAACATACATCTACATAAAATTTTTTTTTTTTTAAATCAAACAGCCTGATTCTTTTTCTTTTTTTTTTTTCAAACGACAATGTCATTCGTCGGAATTATTTCTGTCATTCCAAATGTCAATTCGTGAGGCTTGTCTCCAGTTTCCATCGGTACCTAGCACGTGACCTGGTAGCCACTTGATTCCATTGAATGAAATGTTTGTGTGTGTGTGTGTGTGTGTACGACTGGACAGAATGAGAGAATTGACCATCTCACTATTTACTCAGTTTATGTTGATCAAATCCAATTTCAAGATTAGTCCATGGTGATATTAGTGAACATTAGTTTTTTTTTTCTCTACAGATTCATGACTTTAAAAAAAAGTTCCAATTTAAAAATTAAAAAAGTATGATTCTTTATATTATTATTTTTTATTTTTTTTTTTGTGTTAATCAAATCCTATTTCAAGATTAGTCCATGGTGGTATTAATGTACATTACTCTTTTTTTCTACAGCCTCATGACTAAAAAAAAAGAGCTCCAATTTAAGAAAAGTCGATTCTATTTATTATTATTAATATAATATTATTAATATGTTAATATCCAGTCAACTCGGTTTCTTAGAATCACGATGTTCTCTAGACTAAATTAATTCATTTTTTTAAAAGATTAAATTGAACGAATCAGTGGATATTTTAACAACATCCTTTACTTTCACCTATTACACATGTTTAAATAGAGAATGGGGGAGGGGGGATAATCGTCTTTTGTAACAATTGTGGCTTCATGTAACGCTCTTGTTTACTTCATGTCAAATATACTATTGATCCTTCTGTGGCGCATACTAGCTTTTGTGCCGCCCAGGGCAAACTCTAAAAAAATGCCGCCCAAACTTTGAAAAAAAAAAAGTGGAACGAACCGAACGAATTTATACTAAAATGCCCTAGAATACGAACAGGCTTTGAAATTACAGCATCCCGCGTGTTTTTTTTCTGCTGTTTGTGTGTCTGTGTGTGTGTGTTGGTGGTATTTTTAAGTATTCTTTCTTAGCGATCATGCCATATTTATGCCATATATAATAAAGCTTATATGTGTAGTGAAAAGAATCCGGTAATTTTTTTTTTGGCAAATTTTTATTGAAACCAATTTGAAGTTTTTTAGTGTGTTGTAATTTTTAGAAGATCATGTATAAAACAAAAAGTTTTTTTTTTCCAGATATATGGGTTGGGAAGAAAGTGTTTATAGAACCCTACCCTTACCCAATCCCCCTCCCGATTTACAAAATAAAAAAAAAAATCTGGACTGCCTTTCCGTCCAACAAGAGGTCAGTTGGTCGACAATCGACCTGTAAAACATTTTGAGATTCACCATCCACTGGAATAACTTTTTTTCGTTTTTTTCGGTTCTCGCGACACTCGTGTGAAGAACATTTAAAAAAAAATGATAAACGAAAGAACAGAGTCAAATTAATTGTACGTATTCTCTTAAAAGTAATCATTACAATTTTTTCCGACCCACTTTTAAATTAGCTCGAGACCTACAAGTGGTACGCAGCCCACTTTTTTTTAGAACCACTGGTCAACTGGGATCTGTAAAAAAAAACTGTCAAAAGTTATCAAATTAGTCTTTAAATTGCGCAAGACTATAAGATAAGTTTGCGAAAAAAACAAAACAACGATAACTCGATATACAAACTACTTGAATAACTTCCCTTGCCCTCATTTCTTATTTCGCTACTGTACAAATATTGAAAAAGGACTTTTTTTTTTAGGGATACGGGGAATAACTCATTTATCACGGGGTAAGTCAACTCAGAAAAACTAATTTCATCCAATGACCCCAATGACCAGTGGCCAGTTAGTTTAACCAACGAAAGATACAGAGAGAGAGAGAGAAAAAAAAAGAAAAAAAAATCATGAGAAGAGATCAATCATCAGTCCAAATGACCAGACTGACCGACAGTCGCTGACCCATTGGCGTCGGGCGAAAAAAACAAAAAAAATAAAGATGTGGATTAAAAAATTCATCCGATATTTTGTGTATGCGCATAAAGATACGTATAATATTTAGGCCTACATATAACACTTTTCTTTTGTTTTTTGATGATAATG